>CAUYLG010068107.1:0-24346 GCA_963573385.1 Cacajao melanocephalus
TTTTTGTTTTTTTTTTTTTGTTTTTTTCTTTTTTTTTTTTTTTTTTTTTTTTTTTTTTTTTTTTTTTTTTTTTTTGAGATGGAGTCTTGCTCTGTCACCCACGCTGTAGTGCAGTGGTGCAATCTCAGCTCACTCCAACCTCTGCCTCCTGGATTCAAGTGATTCTTCTGCCTTAGCCTCCTGAGTAGCTGGGACTACAGGCACATGCCACCACTGAACTCTTTAGATCATAGGTTTATTGATTTCATGAAATTTGGACACAGTGTGGTCCTTATTCAGAAATTATTTTTGTCCCCCTTCTCTCCCACTTTCTGAGACACTAATGGCATGTATGTTATATTGCTTGATATTATGCTGACTGCAGAAGTCACTTTGCCTTATTATCTTTCATTTTACAAATTATTTGTTTTTCAGCTCTGATAGTTAATATTGTATGTTTTAAAGCCCTAACCCCCCCTTTTTTTGGGCAGTGCTTAATCTGCTGTTAAACCCATAGTGAATTTTTCATTTTATATTTTGCATATTTGAACTCTAGAAATTTTGCTTAGTTAAAAAAATCTGCCATTTCTGTCCTTATGTTTGTGTTTTTCTTTAAATTCTTGACCATATTTATAATAGCTGTTTTAATTAGCTTGTCTGTTAATTTCATCATTACTTTCATTTCTGGGTCTGTTTCTGTTCAGTGACTTTTCTTTTAGTCATGAGTCCCATTTTTCTACTTCTTGAATGTCTGGTATTTTTTATTGGTTGCTGGACATTGTGAATGCTGTTGAAAAGTCTGGATTTTATTTCCTTCCTTTAAAGAGTTGAATTTTGTATTGGCTGGTAGTTAAGTTACTGGCAGTTAATAAGATCAGCCTATTATTATTAGTATTACTTTTTTTCTGAGGCTTGGTTATTAGCATGGGTTAGAGTAGACTTTATGCTAGCACTGGTTTCCTCCTTAAGAGGTATGGTCATTTTATGGTCTCTATTCAGTGCCCAAGGTGTTTAATAATGTTTTTCTCTCTGGCTGTTCAGAACTTGACTGCCTCCCAGCTTTAGGTGAACTCTTGGAATGATAGCTCCAAGTAGTTCTCTGCCTGACCTTTTTGAATTTTACTGTTTAAATGTGCAGCTTAGTACTTAGGAACAGTTTCAAAAGAACCCCTATCAGATCTTTGGAGCTTTTTTCTGCATAGTTAATCTTCTTTCTGTTGATGTGCTTCCACAAATTCCAGCTGCCTTGGCTTTTGTAGGGCCCACCTCATTTGTATACCTTCTCACAGGGATTCTAGTTCTGTATTGCCTGTTGTCTAGTGTCTGAAAACAGTAATTTTGTGTATTCTGTCCAGTTTTCTGGTTGTTTGTAGTGGGAGGACAATTTGGTGCTTCTTATTTATATTTCAAAAGTCAAATTCATCTGTGTATGGTATCCTAGCTCAGGAATCAGCAGACTTTTTCTTATAGGACCAAAGTCATTATTTCAGGCTCTGGGCCATGTAGTCCCACTTGCAACTCTGGTTGTAGCTTGAAGGCAGCCACAGATGATATGCAAATAAATGGGATAGTTGAATACTGATAAAACTTTATTTACAAAAAACAGGTGGTTAGCTCCCAGGTCACAGTTTGCTAGCTGAGTTACTTGACTGAAATACAAATGAGACCAAAATGCAAATAATATTGGAATTATGAAAGCTTATTGTTGGATGGAACCCTTGAGACTCTTGTTTCAGATGTGAAAGGAACCCTAAAAATCATATCGTTCAATTAGCCCTTTGGTATTTGAAGCTACTCTGTAGTGTCCTCATCTGGTATTGACCAGCTTCTCCTTAACCCATGTCTATGATTATGTCTCAGTCAGGGATTTATTTCTTGAGGGAGCTCTGACTGTTGTTGCTTTAATCATCAGTTTTTCCGTTTGGTTCTGTTGCTACCTCTTGAGACTATGCTGAACAAATGTAATTAATCTTCTGCATATCAGTCTTCCATATAATAGAAGACTAAACTTAAGAATCATTTTAACTATGTATTAAGTTCATTCAACTGTGTTATTTTTATCATATAGCTTTATTCTATTCTTGTGTGTTAATTTGCTCGAAAAGACTGAATGTGAGGCTACATAGCCTCTAGCCATATGATATGTTTAGATTTACTCACCAACCTAGTCTTTCATCTGTTCATTTGTTGCATTTTACCTAGATTTTTCTTAAAGTATAGAGTTCGGAGCTGAAAGCAGTACTGAATAGTGATTGATAATTTATATCTGTTGAATAGGATCAAGATTTTTTGGTTTTTTTGATTTTTTTGAGACAGAGTCTTGCACTATCACCCAGGCTGTAGTGCAGTGGCGCAGTCTCCGTCTCCTGGGTTCAAGCAATTCTCCTGCCTCAGCCTCCCAAGTAGCTGGGACTACAGGTGTGCACTACCATGCTCAGCTATTTTTTTGTGTGTAGTTTTGGTAGAGATGGGGTTTCATCATGTTGGCCAGGATGGTCGTGATCTCCTGACCTCATGAAGATGAAGATTTTCTACCTTTATTAATGTAGCTTAAGATGGCAGTTACTTTTTAAATAGCTACTTCACATTGTTTAATTATAGTAAACTTACTATCAAATAAAATCTCTGAGCCTTTGCACTCATACTTCTGCTGTAAAACCAACTTTTTTTTTTTACTCTTTTATACTTTTTGGTTAATATTGGTAAACTGAGCAGTGAAAAGAAAATTACACAAGAAAAACAGTTATTATGAATCAGCACATATACGTGTGTGTGTGTATATATATATATGTTAGAAAGCATCTTTTATATTTGACCTCATTGTATGGAGGAATACCACATTGTATTTCTTGCAACATGGAAATAACTAGTCAGATGGGAGGCCCAGTGTCTTGTCAGCAGCCCCTCTGCACAGGGAATCCCTGGCCAGCAGCATAGCTATGGCTAAGAAGAATTTGAGGAGAGCCAGATGGGATGGAGCATGTAGCTGGAAAGATGTCTCTGTCCAGCTGGGTTTTAGTAGCCTAAAATGGAGAAAGGAAACAGTCAATAACAACACATTATTTTAACACATGGTAAATAACCTTTTGGCTTTTGCAGCACAATTTATGGGATATTAAATCGTTCTTCAGTTTAGGAATTTGTCAAGAATAAGTCTGTACAGTGGTTTGAGTGAGTTGTCAATATTAGTAGTAGCTTTACATTCTGTTACCCCATTTTGAAATTTCCTTTTTTAAAAAGCAGAGTTACATTGTTACACAATTCAATTAAAGAATCAGTTCTGGCTGGGTGCAGTGACTTACGCCTGTAATCCCAGAACTTTGGGAGGCCGAGGCAGGTGGATCATGAGATCAGGAGTTCAAGATCAGCCTGGCCAAGATGGTGAAACCCTGTCTCTACTCAAAATACAAAAAAATTAGCCAGGCATGGTGGCGGGCGACTGTAATCCCAGCTACTTGGGAGGCTGAGGCAGATAATTGCTTGAACCTGGGAGGCGAATCTTGCAGTGAGCCAAGGTCACGCCACTGCATTCCAACCTGGGCAACAGAGCAAGACTCCATCTCAAAAAAAAAAAAAGAAAAAAAGAAAAAGAATCAGATTTATAAGAACGGTATTCTGCTCTTGCTCCTATTTTACCTTCTTTAGAGGCAAACACTCACCCTCTTTTATCTTCGTTCTTACTTAATGTTTCTAAATGCTAAGCTCATAGTTACTTTTAGATTTTTCAATTCTAGATGTTCTACAATCGAAGAGGAGGATTTAACTCATTCTTCCTGCCTCCTACAAAGCAAATGCCCCATTTCCATACCTCCATTTCACCAAAAAAATTATATAGTAATTTTGGTTAGCTCAATATTCAGTGTGTTAACATTCTCATTCGATTATGTTAACATATGGCTGACTAGCTAATGAACTCTGATTACTTTTCTGTGTAAACTTGAAGATGGTAATTATCTTTAACAAATTTTTTTCCTGCTAACTCCCTTCCTCCCTCCCTCCATTCCCTCCTTCCTCCCATACCCTGCCACCACCTCTTAATTCCTTAGCTCAGGTGATCCTTCTGCTTGAGCCTCCTGAATACCTGGGACTACATATGTGTGGCACCACACTTCAGCTTGTCTGTCAGTCTGTATGTAGAGACAAAGTCTTGCTGTGTTGCCCAAGCTGGTCTCAAACTCCGAGATCAAGTCATCCTTCTGCTTTGGCCTCCTGAATTGCTGGTATTACATTAGCCACCCAACCTGCTTACTTTTCTGTAATTTAACTCATCCCAAAGTTTTTGCCTGTTGTCTGAAACTCCTTTAGGACTCTCAGATGTATCAGGTGTTTTATGAGTTTCACCTTCCTGAAGAAGTCTTTACTGACCTGTCATAATCTGGATTGGTTGCCCTCTGCACTGATGTATAGTTGGCAACCTGGAGTCATCATTCACTGTGATTTTAGGGATTTATTTTATTTCCTCTCGTGTAAGGTCTGTTTCCTGAATCTTGTGACTTCTTTCTTGGTTTGTTACCTCCTTTTGGTAAGTACACACCCAGCAGCTTCCTGAGAAAAGGTGCTTTTTGTTTTTTGGATGTCTAAAATTGCATTTCTTCTATTCATATATTTGATAGTTTAGGCTGGCGTAGCCATTTAATATTCAGTTTGGAAATAATTCTTTAACATTTTGGAGTTATTGCACCTTTGCCTTCTTGCTTGTGGTATTGCCGTTGAACAGTTAGATATCCTAATTTTGGATATGTGACCTCTTTGTACTATATGGAAACTTGGAGGATCTTCTCTTAGTCTGCAGTGTGCTGAAAGTTTGCAGTGATATGCCTTCTGGGGGTCTCTCTTAATCCATTGTTTTGAGCACTCAGGTCTTTCAAGGTAGAAGTTCACATTCGGTTTTTCTGGGAAATTGTTAAGAATTGTTTTATTGGTCATTTCCTCTTTATTTTCTGTATTTCTCTTTCTGAAGCTCTTGTATTTGGGTTTCAGCTTCCCGGGTTGCTCCTCTAGTTAAATCTCCCTATTTTTCATTTTTGTTTATTTGTTTCACTTTCTGGGAGATTTCTTAAACTTTATCTTCTAAACATGTTACTGAGTTTTATCATCTCTGGTATCATTATTTAAATATTTCCAAGAGCTTTTAAAAAATTATCTCCTGAAATAGCATCCTGTTGTTTTTAAATGGTTGTGGCATTTTATTTTCTTGAGAATATTAGTTATTGGTGTTTTTAAAATTTTCTTTGCCCAATATTGTTTTTCCTTCTAGTTGTTTTTCCATTTGTGTTTGTTTCTGTAATTCCTCAGTGGTTTCCCTCAATTATTTAGTAATTCTCGGTTGTATGTTCATGTTTAGGAATGGTGGACTAAAAATCTGCTTGGAATTTCTGAGCATGTGAGTGACATTTGCTTAACTGTGTGCTTCACTGATCTAGGGGGGCTGTTTGGCTGGGGAACCTGTGATCTTATCTTGAGGTCTTTTCTGTGGAGCTAAGATTTCCCGGAGAAGACTTTTCCAAATTCTTTTCTGAGGATGAAGGACTGGCTGCAGTTTTCCGGGGCTTAGAGGGCAATGGTAGGGAGGGGGTGGTCCTTGGCCTTCATTCTATATATTTCACCTAATGCCCTGTTTTTCGTCTGGTTCCCTGCCTTCAGTTTGCCTGTGTTCCCTAGTCCAGGTATCCTCTGTTTACTGTTTTCAGAGCATACATTTCCATTTATTTGCTGGGGTGAAGAAGGGGCAATGGGTCAGCTCTGTGCGGTTGGCGGGGGGTTGGGTATTTGAGTGCCTTTTTATTTTAATTTTATTTTGAGACAGGGTCTCTGTCTGTTGTCCAGACTGGAGCATAGTGGTGTAATCTCAGCTCACTGCAGCCTCAGCCTTTCAGGCTCAAGAGTAGCTGGGACTTTAGCCTCCCTAGTAGCTAGGACTACGGGCAAGCAGTGCCATGCCTGGCTAATTTTTTATAGAGTCGAGGTCTCACTATGTTGCCTAGGCTGATCTAGAACTTCTGGTCTCAAGTAATCCTCCTGCCTTTGTCCTCTCAAAGTGCTGGAATTACAGGTGTGAGCCACTGGACCCAGCTGAATGCCTTTTAAGCAGGCTCTCAACCAGTTTTCCTCATTTAAATCTCCTCTCTGCCTTTCAACCCTACTTCCAAAAGGACCTGTATTTAATTCCTGAGGCTGAGGGGATTCTGTGCCAATTGGGTTATATCTCTGCTTTCTTCATGTCAAGGATTCAGTTTTCTCAGGTATTGTAAATCTCCTTATCTGAGCATCTGCTTCTTAGCCTTCAAAATTTTAATGTTACATCCTCTCCTGTTCTACCTGCCATTGCAATTATATAATTTAAGTGAAATAAAACAAAGAAACAAATGTTTTTCTTGGTGTCTTAGAGGAGTTTAGGAGAGAGCAAAAGCAGATGTGTATGTTTATTTTGCTGTCTTTACCTGGAGTTGATTAGTGATGTTTTAACAGAAGTTTTCTATTATATGTGACTTTTTTCCTTCCTCTGACTTGAGAGGTGACTTAATTAATATGTTTACTGTATTCCCCTGCTCTACTGGTGTAGTAACCCTATATAGGAGGAAGTGAGGGGAGGCTGACTTGGAATTTCCTAGTGCATGCTTTTCAGCCTCAAATGATCACAGCTGCCTTTTCTACATACCATTCTAGAATCCTGCCCAGGGTTGATAGGTTAAACTAATTGGTTTGTAGTTTGAAGAATCTTTCAATAGTTTCCTCAAATGTTGACTGTCTTCTGGCAGCTTTTCTGTTATTGATGGCCAATAAGGGTTCTATCTCATTTATAAGTTGCCTTTACGAGTGGGATGTAATTAACCTGGGCCAGGAGGCTTGAACTCATTTATAGTATCTAGGTCAGCCTTATCACTTTACAGGTCCTGAATCTGAGGCGCTTTGAGGTAGAGTAGATTTCCTAACATCACATAGGTAAACGGTTGAAAAACCAGGACTTAGATCTCCTAATTTCCAGCCAGTGTTCTTTCCGTGATGCTACACCATGGGTTCATTCTAATCAGCATTTCTTGATTTTACTCTGTTCCATGACCAATGAATGTAGTTTTAACTCTGAGGAGCCATATTGCAAGTATATGCTATTGGTCACAAGGGATCTAGTTGTGATGGATCACTGCAAAGAAATGATCTAATCTTTTACATATTGTATGTGAAGAATAGGACACTAGAAATCAATATAAATTTTCTTTGAATCACATTCATGTCAGTTAGGATGTGCATTTATCCCTATTTTGTTGTAATCTATTTAATTAGAAGTGTTCTGAACTGACTGTAGTGGCTTTTTGGTTAGATCAGGGGAGTATCTGCCACTTAACCTATTTATGCCTAGTGTGTTCCATTATTGGAACGCTAAACTTGGGGGATTTATTTATATTCTTCTGCTCAAGGTCATCGCCAAGGTCTGATTTTTCACAAAAAAATTTGCAACCTTTGGCATAAACGGGTTAAGTTTAATTTTCTGAGAATCTTGACTACCTCTATACTATATGCCAGCCATTGCTGAGCAGATTTCCTTCCAGCCTCTCTTGCTATCAGAATAGTGATTTTATTGGTTTGTTGTATGTGTTATCTAGTTTATGTAGATACCATCTTGTAGTGATAACATGTAAAAGAAGGCATATAATTATCTGAGTGTAATAAAAGTCTCTACATAGGTTGATATGTGGGCGCTCTTATACTAGTTTTCTTAATACCTCAGGAAGACGAAAGAAAGATTCATGAACTTTCTTAAATTAGAAAGTATGGCCATGAGCTCTAGTCATTGCTAAATTGAGTTGATGACAGTTTCTTTGTACTATTTTATAATCCTCTAGGGCTAATTTTTACCAATTGCCTATGAAGTGGCATGGCAGAATGAAAAGAATTTATACTTTAAATTCAGTTACAGCTTAAATCTAGTTATATTTGGGATCTGCCGTTTGCTGTCTGTGTGACTCGGGAGAATTAATTCAACCTTTCTGAGTCCTGATGTCTTCAGCTATCTGTTGTGAAGATTATAAATTATATATGAAGTCACTAGTATGGTGCTTGGTATTAGAAATAATATATCAAAACTCTAGTATGGTGCCTGGTATTAAGTAGATGCTTGGTAAATAATGATGTTGGTGGTTATTATACATAATGTGCATATGGATTTCCTTCTTTGTGTATTTGAATTTCATCTTTTTGGTTCTATATTTTAGGAACCATGTAGTTTAAAACAGATGTAATTGAGGATTGTTTGTCTTTTTGACAGTGAGAAATAGTTGTGTATTGGGGATAATATTGAATCTAGAATTATTTTAAAGGTTTGCTTCAAAATTTTGAAATCATTAGGTAAAGAATTTTGTGTCTTGGAGATAAACATTAGGTAGAAATTAAGACAGTATGGCTGGGCGAGGTAGCTCACGCCTGTAATCCCAGCACTTTGGGAGGCCAAGGCAAATGGATCACCTGAGGTCAGGAGTTTGAGCCTAGCTTGGCCAACATGGTGAAACCCCATCTCTTCTAAAAATATAAAAATTAGCCAGGCGTGATGGTGGGCACCTGTAATCCCAGCTACTTGGGAGGCTGAGGCAGGAGAATGATTTGAATCCGAGAGGCGGAGGTTGCAGTGAGCTGAGATTGCACCACTACGCTCCAGCCTGGGCAAAAAAGCACGACTCCATCTAAAAAAAAAAAAAAAAAAAAAAGAAAGAGGACAGTAGAACTGGAGGTGCACTTGATATTTTAATTATAAATATCATGGTTTATGAAGATATTTTACTTTTTTTTATTTTTTGAAACGGAGTCTCTCACTCTGTTGCTCAGACTGGAGTGCAGTGGTGCATTCTGGCTCACTGCAACCTCCATCTCCTGGGTTCAAGCAATTCTCCTGCCTCAGCCTCCCAAGTAGCTGGGATTACAGGTGCCCACCATCACGCCTGGCTAATTTTTCTATTTTTAGTAGAGATGGGGTTTCACCATATTGGTCAGGCTGGTTTCGAACTTCTGACCTTGTGATCTGCCTGCCTCGGCCACCCAAGTGCTGGCATTACAGGCATGAGCCACCCGGCCAACACATTTTACTCTTAATTGAATAAACATCCATGATGGGATTTTTGTCTTGGACAAAAGATATCATTGTCTTTTCTCTTAACAAACATTAATTCAAAATTTAAAGCTAAATCTTGAACATCCATTATACTTAGTTATCTCTGTTAGGCTTGATTAGTGTTTCATTCTTACATTTTCTGATGAAGACCAGTGTAATGATATTTAATTTTAGCTTTAAAGTAAAGGAACTAAGTTGTTTTAAAATGGGCATTTTTAGCCCATGGGAGCATAGATGTACTGATAGGAAGTTAGTGGAAGTCCTGGGATTAGGAAACCATTCTCCTGAATCAAAGCCAAATATTTTGTCTGCTCTACTGCCGGATATTACAGGTGAAAGTGTTGCAGTGAGTAAATTACTGTGCATAGATTTTTGTGGAGACTGACTCATCGGATGTTTAAGGTTCTGATATCTCTTAATTTTCTAGCCCTTTAAATAAGGTTAATGTCATTATTAGTGATTCATATTTATTGGTGGGTTTTTATTCCTTTCTCTTCCCTACTCCACAAGGTCCTTAGGCACTGAGCACTCTCTTTAGCTTAGGTGATAAAAGAAGTTAGTCTCCTGCTTACCTTTTTGGATTTCGGCTACCTCTTTTTATTTCTGTTTCCTTCTTTGATGTTTATTAAAGATTGATGTTAGGGTTTCTGATTAAAACATACACATTGCTTTTGTTCGAAGAAACAGAGGAACTTTCCTGGGAGCTGTGGCTCATGCCTGTGATCCCAGCACTTTGGGAGGCCAGTGTGGGTGGCTTACTTCAGATCAGGAGTTCGAGACCAGCCTGACCAATATGGAAACTCTGTCTCTACTAAAAATATAAAAATTAACTGGGTGTGGTGGTGCCTGCCTATAGTCCCAGCTACTTGGGAGGCTGAAGCATGAGAATCTCTTGAACCCAGGAGGTGGAGGTTGCAGTGATCAAAGATTACATAGCTGCACTCCAGCCTGGGCAACAGGGTGAGACTCTGTCTTAAAAATAAAAAAGGAACTTGTAAGATAGAAAAGTGGACAAAGGATATGAACAGACAAAGTGAAAGAAAGTACTAATATAATATAATGAAAATATCATTTATGGTTTTTGCCATGTCGCAGACACTATCTTAAGCGCTTCATATGTATACTAATTTAACTAGTGAGTTAGTACAGAGCTGGGATTCAAACCCAGGAAGGGTGGCCCCAGAGGAGCTACCTCTGATCAAAGATGTGATACTGCATACTGATTTCCTCCTAGCAGAACAAGGACTATCCATTAATATAAGTACTTACCCTTTTATTGCATTGGCAGATATTTTAAAAGGCGTGCAATTTCGGAGGTGGCTGTTTTTATTGGGGAGACTGTTAATTGAACAGTAATATGGTAGTACTCAGTCTTGATATTCATATTCTTTGGTAATTCAGTATCAAGCAATCTCTTTAAAGGAAATAATCAGGAAAATAACAGTGTTCAAGGATGTTAACCAATTATAGTAATTACAATAGTGGAAATAAAGTGGAGGATTTGTCCAGTTGCTATGGGATGGCTAAATTATATTTTTTCTGATGAATAGAATATTATGCAAACATTAAAAGTGGTTTTTGAAGAATAATTAGTAATATATAAAAATATAATAAGTGGAAAAAATAAATCATGCAATATATATGCTTCCAACTTTAAAAAGTGTATGTATAGAAAAAGAGGAAGGACATATACAGTAAGATGCTAATTATTATTATAATGTGATTATGGTGTATTATTTATTTTTGAACTTGTTACACTGGCCATGTAGTGCTTTTATATTTAGAAGAAATAGGTAACATATAGGGAAACCTTAAATGATGCCAGTGTCAGCTTTTTACTAAACATATTCATTAAAAATTTAGGTGTGCATATCTCAGTGTAAAAGATAAGTTACTGAATTTTAGATATTTTTAGTTTGTATTTTCTTTGTAATTTTTTTGAAGCAAAACTTTTTTTTTTTTTGAGAAAGAGTCTGTCACTCTGTTGCTTTAGTTGGAGTGCAGTGCTGTGATCTTGGCTCACTGCAACTTACGCCTCCCTCGTTCAAGTGGTTTTCCTGCCTCAGCCTCCTGAGTAGCTGGGACTACAGGCACATGCCACCAAGGCTGGCTAATTTTTGTATTTTTAGTAGAGACGGAGTTTCATCGTGTTGGTCAGGCTGGTCTCGAACTCCTGATCTCGTGATGTGCACGCCTCTGCCTTTGAAAGTCCTGGGATTACAGGCATGTGCCCCTGCACACGGCCTGAAGCGAAACCTTTTTAATTTGGATTAAATGAAAGGTGATTTTCTTTTTCTTAAATGTGGTCATTATAGTGATTGATTGTTTTAGCACTTTTAATATGTTTCAGTTATGTTAGTAGAAGATATGGCCGTTTTCTACTGAGTGGTACTTGTTTTCTTTGAAAACAACTTGTTGACAAAAAATAATTGACCTTGTGGGGAGGAGATGAATGAGTCAGGATTCAATGCAAGGGCCACCTGGGCTGTTTGGTACAGAATTAAATTATGAATCTGTTTCACTGTTAGTTTTCAATATATACCTGTAGTTTATAACTGCTTAAGTAAGAAATTCAGCTTTTGCTTGTGTTGAAACCTCTTTGAAGTTTAGCTCTTTAAACTTAAGATTTAAGAAATCTGAAGTATACATGTATGTAATATATACATGTATGTAATGGAACAAAGATACAGCATCTGTTCTCTTCTGGTTGAAAGTTCTCGTTTTACAATGTGTGTAAAAAATGAAAGACCACACTACATTACGGAATTATTGTAGAAGCAAAGCTTTTCTGTGTGTTACATGTTAAAAAACATGAATAAATTGCTGATAACTTTGCATCAGTTTTGTTAATTGCTTCTACCTAAATAGACTTTTGTGGATGGAAAGAAATTGAAGAAATTATTTGAAAGAAATTATTTTAATTATACAAACATTTTAAAAATCTTACTTGATTTCTAAATATAATTTATGATTTGAATATTGAATGATAACATAGAAAATAGTTTTCTGTATAGGGACTTTATGATAAATGTGTAGACAATTAATTCAACAGGAAATAATGATTATCAGCTTGTTTTATTTTAGTATTTAATGTATGGAGCTATTTAGAAATTTTGATAGAAAATAACTTTTCTCCCACCTTAAAATTCGGGAAGGTTTTACATATATTCTTCATTGGGAGGAATCTCACGATAAGAAGTTTAGTGTAAATTTGATTTTAGCACAGTTGATTTTCTGTACGGAAGACTGTTTTTATTGGTCTGTAAGTAAAAAGAGAAAACGATTACAATTTTTTGTCTTTTTCCAGGCTGAACTCACGGGAATCAAATGGCGTAGGTACAATTTTGGAGGGCATGGGGACTGTGGACCCATAATTTCAGCCCCAGCCCAAGATGATCCAATTCTGTTAAGTTTCATCCGGTGTCTGCAAGCCAACCTGCTTTGTGTATGGCGTCGTGATGTCAAACCAGATTGCAAAGAGTTATGGATATTCTGGTGGGGAGACGAACCCAACCTAGTGGGTGTAATACATCATGAACTGCAGGGTAAGGTTTCTGTTTTTTTCTTAATAATTACTTGCATCATATTTTTTTGAACATTGGTAAATCTCAATCAGATTATTAAGACTTGTCTAAAAGAAAGATCTTAAGTGTTTCATGGATGTCTCTCTCAAAAGGAACTTTCCTCACCCCTCTTCCTCCCATCCCTGTTTTTTCTAACTCTCTTGTCCTTTTCCAGTTATGCTGAGAATCAGATCCTGTGAACCACTGCTATTAAATGAAAGCATTGTGTCTCCTGGGTATGGTGGGGTGGGAACCAGGCTAAGATCCACTGTTTTTAAATGATAGTGAATTGTGAGTAACTAACAAGACAGTGAATTGAACAGTATTGTTTTTTCCTTGGACTGTGGTTGTTATGGTTCATTGCCAGCTGAACTCTTTGGTGGAAAATTGGAGAGTGATACAGAAATTTAGTTTTGAGCCTAATTGGACAAAATTGTGAGATTACATTGAGTAGTATTTTGAGGAAAGATTAATATATAGGATCTCATCTGAATTTGGTGTAGCAAATTTTCTCTTGATTTTATTTTTGCTTTTTACGTAATTTGGTGATTCCAGGAAACATTGGCTCCAGTGTTGCCTGATTTTTAGCTTCAGATTGCATCTAGTATCTGGAAACTGAATTCATATAAGAGTTTCATTTTTCTAAGCTGCTTTTTAATATTTACTACAGTTTTATAAACAGGAAATTTTATCAGTTGTCTTGAATTTCTGGTAAAAAATTTTACCTCTTTCCCTAAGTGTTTCTATTTAATGTACCAAGGAATTTTTTAAAGCAAGACTAATTCTGATTTTTAGTTAGGTTATTAACTCTTTTTGACTTAGTCTCCTAGACCCAACTTTATTTTGTTAATCTGTGACTGAAAAATTTCAAATCGTGTTTGAAATGTTTTGTTACTTGATGTTTTTAGTATTTTTTAAAGGAAGGTGTAAAACTAACTTTCATGTATGTTTGAGCCTGTGTTCTAAAGCTTTTACATTTGCCTAAAGGATTTCCTGCCAACTTTTGCTTGACACCTTGCTGGTTTTTCTTGGCAGCCATTTTTTATCTGTGATATCTCCTGCCACAGCAGCCAGAGGGCGGTAAACCACAATGGACTAATCGAGCTGTTTACTTTATGGTCCATTTGTCTGTTCAGCTCAAACCTTTATCCTGATAGTTCTTAGGGTATTAGGCTTATAAATGTAAGAACCCATTCTGGGTGAGACTGCTTGCTTAGCTGGGTAATCAGCAAAATCCCAGAACTTATGTTCATCTCAAAGCCTGTTTTATGTAGTTAGCAGTTAACTCAGGTAAAATTAGTTTCCGAACATCTAGATTCTGTTTATCAGAATTTAAAAAATAAGATGTCACCTAGAAGATAATTACGTTTTTGTTTGTCCATTAAAATACGAACATATTTTTACTCTTTAAAAAATTTTCCCCCATGTAGTAGAGAGGTAATGAAGCTTTTTAAAAAAGTGTCTTTCTTATTTTTTGTGATTGTTCCTGTCATCTTCCATTTCTCTGTATTTATTAATCTCTTACATTTTAGCTTTTTGGGCTGCTCTTTGTTAGTGTGATACATATCATATTGTGATGATGAGGAAACCAAACCCAACTGCTAATTAGGCTTATCTAGTTGATATATAGAATAAAATTATTTATGCCAACAAAGAAAATTGTCAGTGTTCTTAGAAATAGCTTTTTAAATTATTGTGTTACTTCTCATGGGCTTTGTTACTGAGTTAACAAAAAGGGGTATTAAATTTCGGTATAGTTGTTTTTATTTTAATTTATTTATGTTGTTTTGTTTCTGTTTTGGGTATAGTTGTTTTAGATATCATGTGTAGATTAATGTCTGAAGTATTTTTTGGTAAACAGTTAAGCAAAGATGGAATTATTTTTAGATTTAAAAAAATTACAGAAACACTATGTTTAAATTAGAAAATTAGGAAAACTTAGAATCATCATATGAGGAGAACAAAGAAATAAAAATCCTGAAGTCTGAAAGACTTTTGGATGTTTTATGTGCAAATGAAATTGGTACCATACAGTTTTTCTAATTTTCTAATTAAATGTAATATTGTGAATACTTTCTCTTGGGAATGATTTCTTTTGAGTTTGAAAATGGTATAAGCTGTTTATATTTTGTATTCTACTGGGAAAGTATTTATAGTAACAGAATAATTATAACTTCATTGAGTGCATCTGCTCTTTTTAATCTGTTGAATTTTAAGCAAGTTTTTAGATCCATTTATATGAAGTGTCCATTTTTGTAGGTAAAAGTAGTTGAAAAAGGTAATATATAGTTCAACTTAATTACAGAAAATATCTAGCCTTAATTAGAAAAATGAGTGGCATAAAGACAACTTTGTTTCAAATAAGGGGAAATATGATAGCAGTCATGAAAAACTGAAGGATACAAAGGGAATATTTTAATTGGTAGCCATACAAAGTGGGGGTATTTTAGAATCTATTTCATTCTCTAATATATTTGAGTTGTTTTATCTTGGGTGAAATAAATTGTAGGCTGGGCATGGTGGCTCATGCCGGTAATCCCAACACTTTGGGAGGCCAACTAGGGGCTGATTGCTTGAGGCTAGGGGTTCCAGACCAGCCTGGCCAGCATGGTGAAGCCTTGCGTTTACAAAAAGTACAAAAAAAAATTAGCCAAGTATGGTGACACGCGTCTATAATCCCAGCTACTTGGGTGGCTGAGACTGGAGGATCGCTTGAGCCCAGGAGTTGAAGGTTGCAGTGAGCAGAGATCATGCCACTGCACTCAGTCTGGGCAGCAGAATGAGAACCTGTCTCAAAAAATAAACAGTTAATAGCAGAATCCTGTTAGCAGGCTTTAATGTTAAGTATGACATTACCATTACTTGTAATATTTTTTTAATACATTTTACTATTTCTTAAATTGCTTTTTAGTTATATCATTTGGCATTTCCCTTTGTCTTGATAGTATACTCCAAATAGCATACTGCTAAGAAACTTCACAGTAAGATATAATACCAAAACAACCATCTTGCATTTAAATATATAGAGTATCTCATAAAATAAAAATAATCCTATAGGGTACACACACAAGTTAGTTTTATGATATTGTACTTTTTGTTTAATTGCTTGAAATATCTATGAAATAGTCTGAGAAGACTGTAACGTATTTATAGTCTGTCCTTGTCACTTGGATAAACACTTCTAGGCTCTGGTCTGGGGAATTGTTGTTAATATGTATGGTGTAGTGATTCAGAGCATGGGCTCTGGACTGCTTGGGTTTGAATGCTTGCGTGGTCACTAGCTGTATTCTTGGTCTAGTTAGTTAAACTGTGCCTCAGTTTCCTTACTGTGAATTAGGTTATGAGGTTAAGAAAAATTAAAAGTACTTAGGCATCTAAGCAGTACTTAGCAGTTAATCTGTAATTGTAACTATTACTACTGCTACTGTGCAAAGACCTATAGGCTGCGAATGAATTGTGGCAAGAACCGATTGCCTGGGGCTTAGGGTAGGAGTGAAGTAGTCTCCCCTCTAAAAGGCTGAGTTAGGTGGGTCATGGTGTGGATCCTTGCAGAAGCAGGGATAAGAAATTTGGATCTAATTTGACAGATTTTGAGGAATTAAAGGTTTCTGATCAGGAAAGGTACAATCAGGAAGATTAATTTAGTAATATACAGGATTAATATGTAGAGGGAAACCATAATATTGTGACTTTTAAAATTCTAAATTGGAATATGAGCTTGAACATTCTGTTTAGTTCAGGATACAGATTTATTTAAATTAAAATACTAATGATTATATACTATAATTCATATTAATAGTCTTTAACAGTTTTATTATACCTTTGCTGTTTTGGCTTGACTAAGATCTACATTTTAATTTAAGTTTTAGAGGTTAGTACAGTGTGCTGAATTGACTTCTAATTTACCAAACAGATACTTTTTTTTTTTTTTTTTTTTGATATGGAGTCTTGCTCTGTTGCCCAGGCTGGAGTGCAGTGGCATTATCTGGGCTCACTGCAACCTCCGCCTTCCGGTTCAAGTGATTCTCCTGCTTCAACCCTCCTGAGTAGCTTAGATTGTAGGTGTGTACTACCACGCCCAGCTAATTTTTGTATTTTTAATAGAGTCAGGGTTTCACCCTGTTGGCCAGGCTGATCTCAAACTCCCAACCTCAAGAGATCTGCCCGCCTTGGTCTCCCAAAGTGCTGGGATTACAGTCATGAGCCACTGTGCCTGGTAACAAATACTTCTTAAATAAACACAGTCTTCTGGCCAATTCACTGCCTGTTAGTTAGTGGTGGGAAAGACATGTAATCTGGAAACCCCAAAATAGTACAAAGAGCAAGCACAGACCTCTGAGAACTGCAGATTGCTTGCCCCAAAGCTTTACAAATCTCTGGTCCAGAAGGAGAAGTGTCAGATCCAGCCTAGTATGTGCTTAAGAAAGTTTGTTGACTCAATGACTGAAACCTATTTTGTGAGGTTCTAATGTAGTGCAGTATTATACTCCCAGAAGATTGACTTATAATTCATTTGTAAAAATTTTTAATGATTTCATAATGCGAGGAGATTGAAACCTAGTTAAAATAAGGCAATATTATTTCTGGTTTTAATTCCCAAGAGGGTAGAAATAGCCAATTTATTTTGTATATTTTCTACCAAAAATATTTAGCACTAAATATGCACTGTCTACAATTTTAAAATTTATGTTGTCCTTTTTTTTGATTAATATAGACAAATATAAATTACAACAAGAATACATCTGTACAACCCTAAAAATGATCATCCCTGTAACGGTATCCAAAGTCTTGTGAATTGGCTTTATTGTCCGTGCAGGCGTAGATTGGCAGTTATTACCTTTGTTGTGTATTTAGAGACATAAATATTGCTTTTTCTGTTTTTAAGAGTGCTGCCACCTATGCCAGGAGGTGTGGGCGATTGTAAAAAACATTAGACATAAGAGAGCCTGGAAAAATTGATCTGTTTTCTGATAGTGACTACAGTGTAAGATAATTTAAGACACTAGTACTATTATTAATTGAACTGACTGCAAGTGGGCATTTTGTAGGGGTATGAGAAGTGGGCATTTTGTGGGGTGTGGGAAGGCTGACTTTAGTTTTATAATCTGTATGTATAGATTACAGTCTGCAATTCCAAATGTGGGACTTTGTTCAGATAACTCCTAGCAAGAACCTAACTTCACCATTCCTTCTAGCTTTTTATTTTTAAATAAATATATTTGCACACATATATACATATGCCTCTTTTTCCATCTAAACTATTTGAAAGCAGTTTTCAGACTTCACGGACCTTTGCCCCTAAATACTTCAGCATTTAAGCCCCATGAGAATGTGAAACACTTTCTTAACATAACCAGAGCACTTTTGTCATATTCAAGAAATTTAATATTGATGTGATTAAATGATCTAATATTTAGTCCATATTCAAATTTACCAATTGCCCCAGTAATACCTTTTATAGTTTTCTCTCTCTCTCTGATCCAGAATGCAGTCAGGATCACACATTTTTAGATGGCTTGTCTACTCTCACTTACAATATTTCCGAAGTTGTCTTGGAGATGAATGATGTTGTTATTTGAAGGGAGCAGTTTAGTTGTCCTGTAAATGTTCCACATTTTGAATTTGTCTAATTGTTTCCTTACAATTAGAGCCAGAATAAACATTTTTGGCAAGAATATAGTAGGTGATGTTGTGTATTTCCATGGCATCACATCGGAAGCATGTCATGTCAGTCTGTCTTGAAATCGATGGTACTGAGCTTGATCACTTGATGAAGGTAGTATCTGCCAGATTTCCCAGTGCAAAGATATTCTTTCCTTTTGTAATTGTGAAGTAAATTTGGGGTGAAACTTTGAGAGTGCGTGAATATCTCTTTCCTCAAAAGAGCCTGATTTTGAGCCTGTTTAAAACTCCTGAATCACCTCCTTTATAAAAGCAGTGGAGATCAGATGAAGACTGCATTTTTAAGTCACAGCAGAGTTCAAGAGGAGAAGAGAAGAAAAATATTGAAGATCTAGCAAAGGCAAATTATGATGGCAGTGTCACACTCTAAAAATGAATAGCCCTGTTGCTTAGCATACCTAAAAAGAGAAGTATTGACACTGAATTATCTACAATCATAGACAATAAAGTATGTAGCAATATATTACTGTGTATCTTAGAGCCTGTGAACTTTCAATTGATTTTTGGTGATTTCTGCTTATCTTTAACTAAATGGTAAAAATAATCAGTATTATACGTGAATTTATTATCAGTTGAAATTAAAAAATTCTTTCTGGAAAAATAATGACATATATAAAATTGACAGGAATGAAATTATCTCTGGGTAAAATGTCATTCATTTTGAAAACTTCTCCCTAGGAGAAAATCTGATCTTTGACTTATTTTCACTCTGTTTTTGTATTTTTTTTTTCTTTAGTGGTGTTGAATTTGTGAGTCATTGAAATTAATCCCTGACTGAAGTGGAAAATAGTTTTTATAGTATTTGGATTTATTTTTTAAGTATAGAATTCTGGTGATTTTGAAAATATGAATGATACCATTCTGTAGCAGCATTGCATATTTGAAGTATTTTATGTATCAACATTAACTTCACAATTAATCTTTGAGATTGGTATTATAGTGTACCTGAAAAGTAAGTTTCACTTGACTTTTTTGTTGTTGTTGAGACAGAATCACTTTGTCGCCCAGGATGGAGTGCAGTGGTGCGATCTCAGCTCATGGCAGCTTCCACTTCCCTGGTTCAGGTGGTTCTCCTGCCTCAGCCTCATGAGTAGCTGGGAATATAGGTGCTAATTTTTTGTAGGTTTGTTTTTGAGTAGGGCTGCATGTTGGCCAGGCTGGTCTCAAACTCCTGACCTCAAGTGAATCACCTGCCTTGGACTCCCAAAGTGCTGGAATTATAGGCGTGAGCCACCGCGCCTAGCTACTTTGCCTTTTGTATTTGTCATTATTTTGTGGATAATAATGAAAATACATCTGTATTTCATGAGAAACAAGTACTTTCAGGAAAAACACATATCCGGTAGTAAATGGTAGCTAGGTCTAAGTAATTTATGAAGTATACTTTTATTTTTCTTGGATCTAAATTATTCAAGTCTTTATGTAAATTTCCTGATTCTTTTAATAATTTTATCACTATTCTCCTTTTCTGTTTTGTTTGAAAGAATGACTTTGCCAAAGCTATAAAGTACGTTTTTCATTGTGTGATGATTATCTGAATAATTCTAGTGCATACTGTTAAATACTAGACTTAATATGTAATTATATACTTGAAAGAAAAAAATAACATAGTTATTAAGACTTTGGTAAATAATACATTCATATTATAAAATTATGGTAAGATCATAATCTCTTCTTTTTTTGTGTAGAATCTAATAATCTGTTCTTTCAGATGAAGAATAGAAAAAGATCTAATGAATTAGATAACGTTATTACGGTAAATATGCTTGAAATTGAGAGAACAAGCTAAAGTCTTAACTTTTGAGTGTAAGTAAAATCGATGTGTTACCACAGGCAACTTACTGAACCCTATAATTAGTTTTTTTCTATGAAAAATGAGACATGTATACTGAGATTGTGGTGAAATGGCATGTAAAGGGCTTACATTTTAATGATATGAAAAACAATTGGTAAAAATATAATTTACAGTTTGTTGGTAAGTATAGGTATTATGGCCTAATGTGTTGCATTGATGTGAAATCACCTGCTTATATAAAGTAAACCTGAGTAAAATCCCCATAAATGAGAGTCACCATTGGAACAAATAGAGTTGAAAATTGTCTTAACACTAGATTGTTAATTGGTATATTATATTCTTTTTTAAAATGTAATTTTTGTGATGACTACATTGTGACTGGTAGATAAGTGTTTAGTCTAACATTTTTAAGCGTAGCCGTGTTTGATTTCCCCCTCACCATTTGAGCATATTTTATTTGAAAAGCTTGTACCTCATAGAAAACCTTAAGATTGAAGAGGTTGTTGTGGCTTGGTGCGATGGCTCATGCCTGTAATCCCAGCACTTGGGGAGGCTAAGGTCAGAGGATCTCTTGAGCCCAGAAGTTTGAGAACAGCCTGGACAACGTAGTGAGCTCTCATCTCTATTAAAAAAATGTAAAAAAGAGATTGTACATTAGGATGGCATAGTGATGCAGTTAAATGTTATTTTTGTTTGTTTTTTGCTTAGTAAAATATTTTAGTAAAATATTTTCTTAGTTTTAGCTCTTGGTCAGGGAGGCTGATATAAGAATATGAATGTGGAAAAATTGAAGAAAAGGTTTAAATATTGGTAGAATTTAGTACCTAAATAATTCAAGAAAGAATTATGTATTAGAACATTAAAATTGAATGGAGTAGAGCTACATATTTGTAGAGAATAACACCTTTTGCCTGTAAGCAAATCACTGCTAGCATGTATAAATGGCATTAGGTTGGTGGTACTGTTCACAGTTTTTTATATAGGGGATGAAATAAAAATTCCCTAAAATAAAACTAGGGTTTTCTTGGGAAGGAGGAAGTGGGGAATGGGTCTTGGTGGATCATGAATGAGTATCCTCTTCTGCAGTGGGACGCTGTCTCTGCAGAAAAGAAAAACATTAGTATGGTGGTGTGTAGTCGCCTTGTAGTTTCAGCTACTTGAGAGGCTAAGGGTGGGAGGATCACTTGAGCCCAAGAGTTCAAGGTTACAGTGCGCTATGATTGTGCCACTGCACTCCAGCCTGAGTGATGGAGTGAGACCCTCTCTCTAGAAAAGCAAAAAAAGAAAACCTGTTGTTTAGTGTAGCCACCTTCATTAATGATCTTAGCAAGATTCTGCATGGAGAGGTTGCATCTTCTCTATCAGCACTTGATGCTTCCCCTTCTGCCTTTATGTAATGGAGATGGCTTCTTTCCTTAATCCTCATGAACCAACCTCTGCTACCTCCCAATTTTGCTTCCTCACCTCTCTCCGCCTTGTTAGAATTGAAGAGAGTTTGTGTCTTGTTCTGTTCTGGGTTAGGCTTTGATTTAAGGGAATATTGTGGTTGGTGTGATCTTTCAGACCACTCAAACTTTGTCCGTATCAGCAATAAACCTGTTTCACTTTCTTACCCTTCCTGTTTTGGGTGTTTTATCCTTTTTAATTAATGTACAAAATATTTTTTTTTTTTTTTTTTTTTTTTTTTTTTTTGCATTCACAGCTTGGCTTCTTGGCACAAGAGCACTAGCTTTCAGCCTGTCTTGGCTTTCGACATGACTTCTTCACTAAGCTTAATTATTTCTCGCTTTTGATACAATGTAAGAGATAGGCAGTTCTTCCTTTTCACTTGAACATTTAGAGGCCATTGAAGGGTTATTAATTGGCCTAATTTCAATATTGTTTCTTAGCAAATAGGCCTGAGGAGAGTAAGAGAGATGGGGAACAGCCAGTCCTGGGGCAGTCAACACATAAAACAGTGATTGGTTCAGTTCGCTGTTTTATATGGGTGTGATTTAGGGTGCCCCTGAACAATATAATAGTAACGTCAAAGGTCACTGAGCACAGATCCACCATAACAGATATTATAATAATGAAAATGTTTGAAATATTGCAAGAATTACCAAAATGTGACACAGACACAAGAATTTAGCCCATGCTTTTTGAAAACTGGCGTTAATAGGTTTGCTCAACACAGGGTTGATATGCACCTTAAGTCTGTAAGAAATGCAGTATCTGCAAAGCGAAATAATGTGAAGTGTAATAAAGTGAGATATTCCTGTATCTTACTGAGGTAGTTGATGAGCTAGAATTTCATATCTGCTATCATTAGACGTCTTTTTTTCCCTCTTACTTTTTCTTTGTATAGATCTGTTGTCATAGCCCAAATATTGAAAAATCAGAGATACGTAGCAAAAGACTGGGAAAACTATTGGTGAAGCAGGAGGCTACCATTGAGTTGTTTTATGGTCTCTGGATCTGCTTAAAGTATAGTACGCAAAACTAATGTATAGATCTCTGTGCTTAACTTTCTGTGAATAATTGTTTGAAAAAGTAATTACAGATGGTTTTCATTTGGTATTGTTTTATGATGCTTGAGCAAATGGAAATGAAAAGTTGATGTGCTCAGCCATAAGTATGACTAGGGCTAAGATTTTTTTTTTTTTTGAGACGGGGTCTCGCTATGTTGCCCAGGCTGGAGTGGTGTAGTGGCTGTTCACAGGCTCGATCCCACTACTGATCAGCAGGGAGGTTTTGACCTGCTCTGTTTCCGACCTGGGCCGGTTCACCCCTCCTTAGGCAACCTGGTGATCCCCCGCTCCCGGAAGGTCACCATACTGATGCTGAACTTAGTGCGGACACCTGATCAGCATAGCACACTACAGCCCAGAACTCCTGGGCTCAAGCGATCCTCCCACCTCAGCCTCCTGAGTAGCTGGGACTACAGGCACATGTCACCACGCCCGACTAGGGCTAAGATACTTAAAAAAAATACCTTAATGGTAGAAATAGCACATAAATTTTTTTCCTCTTGAAAAATCCAGACAGTGTAGAAATCTGTTTTCTTTTTTCTTTTACTTTTCTTTTTGAGATGGAGTCTCACTCTTTCGCCCAGGCTGCAGTGTGGTGGTGCCATCTCAGCTCACTGCAACCTCCACCTCCAGAGTCCAGGCAATCCCCCTGCCTCAGCCTCCCGAGTAGCTGGGATTCTGGTACATGCCACCGCACCCACCTAATTTTTGTATTTTTAGTAAAGATGGAGTTTCACCGCGTTGGCCAGGCTGGTCTTGAACTCCTGACCTCAAGTAATCTGCCTGCCTTGGCCTCCCAAAGTGCTGGGATTGTATGGGAAATGTGAGCCACCGCTCCTGGCTGAAATCTCTTCTAAGTACTAGAACATCATGAAATTGAATTCTGTTGCTTTAAGCATTTCGTGACTGAGCTGCTGTCCTGATGCTACCTGAAAAGATTCTCACAGAATATCATTATGGCTAGTAAGTGTTCCATAATTTTCTTTAAGCTCCATCTATGTAAATATTTTTGAACAATTTTCCACAAGTACAGGGCCACGTACCTATTTCTTATAAACCCGACGCTGATAAAATGCACTCTGTATAATTGGGTCTTGTTTTGATCCTGGCACTTTCATATTGGGATTTGGCAGTGAGTTCAACAGAACAAGCATTATCCTCTTGAGGCCCATCTAGGATTGAACTAAAGGGCTTCTACAATATCCACATGATCATACAATTAGTTCTCTCTCTCCCTCTCTCTCTTTTTTTTTGTGCTGCTGATAATGTAACTGAATATGAGCTGGTTGCCAGGGTATTGTGGTGGAATAATACCCTGCAGTTTGTAGTTAATCATGCAGCAGAACTGGCTTGATTTAAAAAAAAAAAAAAGAATGAGATAAAAATTAAATAAAGATGAAGTGGCTGTGTGTTGAAAAAGATTGTATGTATACAGTGGTAAAAGGAAGGTTAGAGTGTTCACAGATCTGTCATTATTAGTCTTTTTCTCATATTTATATAATGTCATATGCAAAATATTTTCCTTTTTAAAAATTACTTTTATTTTTGACTTTGCCTAGTACTTGGGGGAGGTAAGACTTTTTGCCAGTCTTGAAGGCTTACTTTCTGACACAAGAGAAAATAATTGTTTGTGGAAAGACTGCTTGAATAAGGGAAGTGTGAACCTATTCAACATGAGGTCTCTTCATTTAGATTGTTTTATTTTTCACAGGTAATT
>CAUYLG010068108.1:0-45098 GCA_963573385.1 Cacajao melanocephalus
GGCAGGGGGAAGTAGGGGAGGGACAGTGGGGTGGTGGGGAGTTGGGGAGGGATAACATTGGAAGAAATGCCAGATATAGGTGATGGGGAGGAAGGCAGCAAACCACATTGCCATGTATGTACCTATGCAACAATCTTGCATATTCTTCACACGTACCTCAAAACCTAAAATGCAATAAAATATATATTTAAAAAAAATAAAAAGCCAAATAAAATACAAACAAAAAATTTCATGAAAGGAAGAATAATTCAATGCAGGAAAACTCACCATTGTCTTATTTTAAGAAATGGACACAGCCATTCCAACTTCAGCAACCACCACCCTGATCAGTGAGCAGCCCCTGACAGTGAGGCAAGACCCTCTACCAGTAAAAAGATTAAGACTTGCTGAAGGTTCAGATGATTGACAATATTTTTAGCCATAAAATATTTTAATTAAGGTATGGACATTGTTTTTCAAACATAATGTTATTGCAGACTTAATGGAGTATAGCTTAGTGTAAAAATAACATTGATATGCCCTGGTAAACCTAAAACCTTACGTGACTCACTTTGCTGCAACATTTGTCGTATTATGGTGGTCTGGAAGAGAACTCTCGCTATGTTTGAAACATGCTTCTATTAAAAAGTGCATTGCTTCGAGAAACTGAAACTCTATAATCTGTCTACCAAGAATCTTTGTAGATAATAAAGAAGAAAGTTAATGACTTATTTCAAACTTAAAGTCTGAGTAGTCTAAATGGAGACTGAAGTTACATCTAACATGATGAGTGTGAACCACTTTGATTTGGTTTGCTCAGAGGAAACATTACTCCTGCTACTTTCATAAAGACTGATTGCTTTTGACAGAAATCTGTCTGTGCAGAGTTGGATGAGTATGATACTGAGAAGTCATAAAACCATTAGAAAAGACTGGGCTCAGAGGAGTTCCTCATAAAAATGTTCACATAGAAGGAATAAGACAGTGAAAAAGCAGCTATATTTGTTATATATCCACGTTTTGAATTATGACACACATAGGGAATATTTCCAGAGCTTGGTTTCAGAAATCCCAATGAACTAATTCTTCTGAGATATCATAAACTAAATAGTGAGAAAGCAAGCCAAAGAAGTACTGCTGGATTTATTTATTTTTCAGACTGCACTTAGATTTAAAAAAAGAAAAGAGCCTCTCATCTTTGATTCTTGTAAGGCTTGAAGAAAAAGCTATACTGTATAAAGGTGTTTGCAGGTGGGTTCTCTTGAAAGCAGACAATGAGTCAGATTAGTTGCAAGAGTTTTATTGGGGTATACCTTGGGGGAGTCAACACTTTTGGAAGGCACAGGACAAGGGCAGGAAGATTCAGGGAGAAAGTCAAACAACTATGCAGGCTCAACTACAGCCTTGGCCAACCCAAGGAAGGAGCTGTAGCATTGCAATTGCATGTCACAGTTTTTCTGAACTGGGTAAAATATCCAGGACTATAAAGTATATAGTTCCAGCCATCAGTCAGGATATGAGCTACAATGTAATGGGTGTGACTATGGGCCAGGGAGCCCTCTGCAGCTAAAGTCATCTCCAAAGTGGCTAGCAGCTGAAGGATATCTGCCTACATCACTACAAAAAGCCAAGACATTAAGCTCTACCTTTAAGGGAGATCTGTATGGCACATAGTCTTCATAACAAGCCTTTATCTTGGATTGGTTTTTTTCTTACAATATCACCTCCTTGCTTAACACAATACAGCAAATTTTATAAACAACACATATATATTAAATTATTATAATTATTCATTGTTTTCAAATGCAACAGCCAACTACATTATTACCTCAAAGTTGAAAAACTCTTTTGTTTTGAGGTTTTTTTTTTTTTATCCAAACTAATATTTGTCATTTTCCACTCCTGTACCCAGAGATGTAAATCAAATTTTCCTGTTGAATTTGATTCCCAAGTAAAAGCAGAAGTCTTAGATATGGTGAGTTTTAGGTTTTTTCTTTTAGTTCTTATAAACACACAATAAGGCAGTTATTATTGTACATATTTTACAGCTAAGAATATTTCAGAAAATCAAAAAAAATAAGTTGTTTCCTTTAGCTAGCAAACAGGAGTACATGGATTTGAATTTAGAGTATGAATCTGTCATCTATTTGTGATTTTTGTGCAAGTGGTGGACACTGCTATTACTGGTGTTGCATTGTTAATTATTCTAACTGCATGATAGATTGGAGTTCAGAGATAGAAAGATGAGCTGAACAAATTTAGAATTCACTCTGAAATAGTCCACTTACATTAATGAAGAGGATTAAGGGCCATATCACACAAATACACACTTGAAGATTATCATTACATAGCAACTCAGACTTTATATATATTTGATCAGAAGAATAAAAACCTAAGTTACAGAGAAATGTCAGTGGGTTCCCTCAACGGCCCCCTTACCCTGTGGCAAGCTAGTCTGACAATATCTACCAGAAGGAAAAGCATGCTTCAGAGAAGTCATGGAAGTCATACCATTAAATCATCAGAATTACAGCATATAGTACGCCCAGAGCTGTGAATTTCACTAATTATTTTGAAACATGGAGATGTTCATTTTAAAATAAGTCTATAAACCATCCAACATCTGAATCTATCTTCACCATTCTCCTGCTATGAGAATTGAGGAAAACACCATCAAAGGATTTCACTCCCTCCTTGGTTCTCAAGGGAACATAGGCCACTTGATCTTTTGGGACTCTGTTACCTCTCTTTCTGGCATTTCTACCTCTCTCTTTACTGTATCAATTCCCATCAGTTTTCAAACCTGCTGAAGAACTTATCATTCCAAATAAAGAGAAATGAGAAAGAAAATATAATTGCTTCTTATTATGTCTGTTTTCCTACAATCCTTTCACATCCCAATATTCTATGTGAGGGCGGTGGATGGTGGAAGAAAAGGACAACATATATATCTATTGCACTCATTCCTTAATGAGTTATTTATTTCATTATTTAGTCACGCAAATCATGCACTATACACTCTGTTTCCTAACACTGGTTACTTAATTACTCTTAAAAAGTCATAGTTATTTAAAATATAAAACTAAAGTATGACAAATAAGGCCATCTTTGCTACTGAGATGCTTTGGCCATGTTCTCACCCAAATCTCATCTTGAATTGTAGCTCCCCTACTTCCCATGTGTTACAGGTGGAATCTGATGGGAGAGAACTGAATCATGGGGGCAGTTTCCCTCATACGGCTTTCTTGGTAGTAAGTAAGTCTCATGAGACCTGATGGTTTTATAAGGAGTTACCTCTTTTGCTTGACTCTCATTCTCTCTTGGCCGCTGCCATGTAAGACATACCTTTTGCTTTCTGCCCTGATAGTGAGGCCTCCCCGGCCATGTGGAACTGTGAGTCCATTAAACCTCTTTTTCTTTATAAATTTCCCTGTCCCAGGTATGTCTTTATCAGCAACATGAAAATGGACTAACACAGCTATATTCAGTTGCTAAATATGTTCTGTGAACGAAGTTGGATGTAGAATGCAGATGTTAATGTAGTCCCACATGGCAGTTAGACACAATTATGTAAGTGTGGAGATAAACATAGTAACTTGTACTTGTTCAGCACCTTGCAGTTTAATGCATTATGTCATTTAATCATCCCACCAAAACTGTAAGGAAGTTATTATGATCACCTTCATTTTACTGATGAGAAAAGTGATATCATAAGAACTTCACTAAATTGACCAATTTGTATAGCTAATAAGTAGCAGAACTAAAACTCTCACCCAGAATTTTCCGCAATTAAACTGTTGCTTTTCCCATCACATAAACTTTCTTTTTCCTCACCTTCTCTCTTGCTCTTTCAGTCTTTTAAGTAATGTATTTTTATCTTGATGATAACTAACTTAATAAGAAATGCATAATACTATACCATAAATGCTTTAAACTTCTGCCCAGATTATCTGATTTCAACTTCATTGAAAGCTAATGTAAACATGAAAAAAACTATAAACTTTGCTCAACTGGTAAATTAATGAATATTAATCTTAGATATAAAGTTGATCTCCATGTGTCTCAAAAACTATTACTATTACAGCTAAAATAAACCAAGATAATATCATCTTTTTTGTTATGATTGATTTTATGCAGGGAAATATTTTACAAAAGCATGGCCTGTCAGCGTGCATCATAAGGTTCAGAGACGTGAAGGAAGAACACTACCACTAGAGTGTCACACTACAAAGCTGATTTTTTTCAATACTCTCTAAAATTGTCAATTTCCCATACTTAGCATGTATATATGTCCAAATGTAATGGGAAGCTTCATAAATGATGAGCATGTCAGTACATGAAGATTTGGATGCAATTATTTGCTTTAAAACTTCATCAATATTATGTGATTGCTGGTAACTTTTAAATAGACCTTTTTGGATCTCACACAAATTGAAATAGGAAGAAAACCTACCTAAAGAAGTCTTGAAGTAGAGGTGTAGGCTTAATATTAAACATTGTTTGAAATGAGAAAGTCTGTGCTTAACCCACTAAATTAAGAAAGAAGAAAGCAAGCAAGAAGGTTGGATGTTGAATGCAAATACTAACGTAGTGCCACGTGCTAGTTAGACAGCATGTGGCACTGTCTAAAGGAAAGCGATAAGGAAAGGGAGAAAGGCAGGATGGAAGGAAGGAAAGAAAGAAGGAGGGGTGGACAAAGAGAGAGAAAAGAAAGGAAAGGAAAAGAAAGTGAAAGAAAGATGGATGGAAGGATGGAAGGAAGGACGGGAGGGTAGGCGGGCGGGCAGGCAAGCCTGGGCTTGAGTATAAATGAGGTAGAATAAGCACCGAAATGATAAAGACACAGGAAATTCCTTTTGCTTTTCAATGCAATTAAAAAACAAGCGAACCAAAACATTTCCACAATGGAGCACTTTTCTAAAACGTGTTTGTATAGACATAGAACAGTTCGTAGGTTTGTTTTTCATTAAACAATACCAAATAAGCAAAGAAAAATATAAATAAATGTATATAACTATTTTAAATTCTGAGTTAAACGTAATTAATTCACTTTTCTCTTATCCTATAGCACTTTGTACATGCGAGTCTCAACACTTTCACATTGCATTGTACGTAATTATTTGCATTTGTACCTCCACTATCTAATGTAAGTTCTAATGGGCAGAAAATGTGCCTTGTTCATGTGAATGCTTTAGTGTAGAGCTAAATTTGTCTCTCAGTAAATATTAGCTAAATTTTAAAAATAGTATTATTTTTCCCAAAGACACCAATTCATAACATTACAAAATAACTGTGCTATAAGTTTGATTTGACTTAACCATACATGCTTTCTTTCATTCACCAATTCATTCAGTTATTCACCTACATTTATTGTTGACTTTAAGCTGAACAGCATTTTCAGGGCTGGGGTTCTAACAAAGAAGAGGAATGTGTTCTTTGATCTTATGCCACTTGAACCAAGGTGAAAAAGTAGATATTAAACAATAATTGCCTTTTAAAAATGATTAGAGTGATAACCTTAAGTAATAAAGTAAATATGCATTGCACAATAAGGGCATACAGCAGGACTTTTAACCTGGCCTCTTGAAAATTACATTCTAATGGGAAAGACAAATGTCAACCAAAAAATTAAGTCATGCAAATAAACAATTTCATAATTTAATGAGTGTCATGAAAAAGGTACAGTGAAGTATGAGGGCACATAAATATAGATATTTAACGCAATATATGGGCTCAAAAAGGAAATAACATTCAACTCCATCCATAACTCTTAAACTTTAGCTTTCACACTGTCAGAAAGTTTGGAATCACAACTGTGATTTTCACAGTACTTGTATTAAGTACATGTCCTGACAAAATAATTACATTTTTTCCCCATTAGCTTACATTTGTAAATACAAGAAATGACAATAGATATAGTACATCTTGATGTCAGTAACTTTCTTGAGATTTTTAATTACATTTTAGTAATTAAGATAGAAAAATATGCTTTCTGTATGTCAGCATAATGATCTAGATTCAGAGCTTACTGAAGAATCACTGTCAAGTTGAATGTCAAACTGGGGACTCTGAGGGTATGGAGCAGCCTTGTATAAGACTTAGCCGGACAGCCAAGGTGGCTCAAGCCTGTAATCCCAGCACTTTGCGAGGCCGAGGCAAGTGGGTAACAAGGTCAGGAGATCGAAACCAGCCTGACCAACATGGTGAAACCCTGTCTCTACTAAAATACAAAAAATTAGCCAGGCATGGTAGCAGGCACTCATAGTTCCAGCTACTGGAAGCTGAGGCAGGGGAATCCCACGAACCAGGGAGGCGGAGGTTGTAGTGGGCCAGGATTGCGCTACTGCACTCCAGCCTGGCAACAGAGCAAGACCCTGTCTCAAACAAACAAACAAAAAACATTAGCCATGGGTGCAACATTGCCAGGCATTTTTGTGATGTCTTGGGTAATGGTAAATCCTCTAAGTTTTAGGGAATCCTATCAAAAAGGACTACTCTCTCCATTTCACGGCTGAGGAAACTGGGTTTCATATGGATTAGATAATTTCCCCACGTCAACAGTTACTAAGTGATACAGCTAGAATTTGAATACAGACAAACTAAATAGGTATATGCTATGTTTTTAGGCAGTCAAAAACGCTGTAAAGAATATTTAATCCTAGTAAAGGGAAAAGGAGTATACGTATTTCTAATGGATGTGGAGACTGCTATTGAAATGGGATACTGAGGGAAGTCATCCTTGGAAAAGATGTCTTTTTGAATGTAAGAGCAAATCACAGAGTTATAGAAGGAGGGCTCCAGGCAGAGGTAACAAGAACAAAATCCATTTGTAGGTTCAGTAAGGATTGCTATGTTCAAGAACAGCAGGAAGCCCGGTGTGGCTGGAGTGTAGTGATGGAAGTGATGCTGGAGAGAGTGGGAGGAGCCACGAAGGCCACAAAAAAGGAGTTTGGATTCTTCTCTGACATAATGAGCATCCACTGAAAGATCTGAGTGGCATAATGGTGTAATCCAATTGGCATTTTAAAATATCACTCTTGCTCTAGTGCAGAGAAATTGGCTGTAAGAGGAGTAGCACAGGTCAAGAAAAAAACTATTAATATAATCTAGGGGAGAAATGATTGTGGTTTATGATAAGTGAGGAGGACATGCTTTTGGAAAATGTTTCAGACAGATTTACTAATAATGCAATAAGCAGGAGAGGTCCTAGAAAGCAGATACTTCAGATGAGATTTTAGAATTTGCTAATTTGCTGGCCAACTGGCACTCCTCCTGTACAGGAGTTCAGAGTGAGTCATGACTCATTTCAAACATTCTCCTGAGATGAACTGATATGGGATACAGGGAAATGGGGAGCCTGGTTAATGACACATCTGTATAATTTCAGATTTACAGATGAACATTAATTCATAAAACTTATAGAGTTGATTGGTTGCTAAATACAACAAAGGTGCTGAAAAAAATAAAGCTCAGAACCACCAATATCAATTCAAAGGTAAAGAGTAGAAACCAAAGACCTCTATTAGCACATTTAAAGAAGCTTCATATCCATAGACAATGACAGACTGTATTCAAAATCACGCTCAAGACATAATTACAACCTTCGTACACATTCACTCATATTCTCTCTCTCTGTTTTTGAGACAGCATCTCACTCCCATTGGCCAGGCAGGAGTGCAGTGGCACAACCACAGCTCACCACAGCCTTGATCATATCTCAGTTGATCCTCCCACCTCAGCCTCCTGAGTAACTGGGACTACAGGTATGGACCAACACTTCCGGCTAATTTTTTTATTTTCCTTTTTTTTTTTTTTTTTTGTAGAAACAGAGTTTTGCCATGTTGCCCAGACTGGTCTCAAAGTCTTGGGCTCAAGTAATCCACCTGCCTCAGCCTCCCAAAGTGGTAGGATTACAGGTGTGAGCTACTATCCCCAGCCTAAAGACATAATTACAAAGAAAGATGCAATCAACCCCCTGACAGGTCTTTCACACCAGTACTGGTAGGGACGGAGAGCTGGTCTGGGGACATGTGGTTAGAAACACTTCAAAAAAAATACAGTGACTCTCTGGAACTTCTAGACTGAAAACATCACTTTCTTTTCATTACTAGATGAGAACAGTATCCCTTGGCTGGAGATCAGGTAACAACTTTGTCTAAATTATATGTCTTACAAGATGATAGATCCCTGTCATCCCTGCATTGCTTCTCCACCTCTTACTAAAGTCAAGTTGTAGCACGTTCTAACCATCCCTGCTATGAGTAGAAAAGGATTATTCACCAAAAAGAACAGGAGGATATGCGCTAAAGGTATTGGCAGCACCAGTAGGACGTGACTGAGAATGAATCTTGATTATGCTGGAAGGGGTTGAAGGGAGCAAGATACATCTTGACAAGAGTTGAGTGGTATGATGGAGATACTTTGTCATAATTGTGACCAGGATACCTGGAGCTGATAATACTAAGGTACTGCTGGATTATTCCCAAAAGTTTGTGAAAAACACTGGCCTATAATAAACAAGTTTAGGTAGTGGAACTGCCTGGACAGAGATTTGAAGTTAAACACTCAAAGAAGTGGGCATTTTAGCATGGGTTTATTATGTATAACCGGAGAAACAGTATATTAGTTCTGCTCCTCGGGAGAGCCTAAGTAACACTCCCATTTCTGAAGCAATATAGAAAGGAACAACAAGAGGCGCTCTGGTCTCATCGAGAAGAAGTTCAGAGATGGCACTCCTCGATAGGCCAGCGTAGATAGTGAATGTTGCTATGAAACTGTGTTCCTTAGTGTCAATGTGAGTGAAATAACTCTGGATTCAGAATCCGGGTAGAAATACTCAAACATTAGAGGCAGATGGATGCTATGTCATAGCAATCAGCAAAAAACAATGTCAAATAAGCTGCTATGAAATACAAAGATGTTTGGGGATGGCTAACCAACCATGGTGCTCCTAAAGCAAAGACAGAAGGGTGCCCAACAAGACTACTGCTGCATTTATATAATCTAAAAACATCAAAATCAGGTGAACCAAAGCCTCATCTTGTGTTCTTTACTGTGATTCATACATAATTGTAGTACAGGTTGCTTTTTCATTCCTGCAGTGATTTGGGCAATATTAATAGCTAAGGGCACTGAATATCTAACTTTTTCCAGAAAACTGCACATAATGTGAATTCTAACCAAGCACTTCATCTCATGGCAAAGTAGGGGCAGTCATATGCATAGCACCACTGGATCTGTTGGCGCTAATATAGTACCATGTGTCATTGCTGACCTAGTAGAATACTGGAGAAGCCTCTTAAAGATACAGCTAAGGACAAAATTGGGAATGCAGTTTCTCAGGGCCAAGGAAGGAATGACCATTGTATGGCACTTTTTTCTTGATAAGAGGACTAGATGGAAATGACAAATCAAGGGTTCGGGGTGGGAATGGCGTCTCTCATCATTATCTTGACCAACCCATTTGGGAAAGGCATACTTCTGTCCTTGCTAATCTAGGCTCTGCTATACTAGAGATCCTGCTTTTCTGAAGATAGGGGTGATGTTTTCACTAAGATGACACAGTAAAAGTCCCATTAAACCTATATTTATGGTTAAACAGTAGTAATCATTGGCTCTTTATGACAATAAATCACAAAGTACAGAAATAAGTCACTCACCTATGAAAATAGCTAAAACAATAAAAAAGATGACAGAGTTTGCTCTATTAAATTTCAAGACTTGATGAAAAATCATCGCAATTGAGACAGTATGCTATTGCTGTAAGACTAGACTAATAAACCAATACAATAGAATACAGAGCCCAGAAACAAACCCTCACACACATGTACATGGGATTTATGATAAGTATTGTAAGTCAGTGGGAAAAACATATATATTTATATAGAGGAAAACAAAAGTATACTCCTACCTCACTCCATACACAAAAATCATTTCGGATGATAAACCTATTACAAATAACAAAACAATAAATCTTTAAAAAGCAGGTCCTTCAACAAATGAGGAAGCAGGCTGTTTTTTAAGCAAGGCCAAAAGAATAGTAACACTTACAAAATGATAATCTTAAAATTGAAATCTCTATGTGTCAAAATATTCCTTGAGGAAGTGAAATGGAAGGTCCAGAATGGGAGAAATGTTTGAAGCACATATAACAGAAGAGGGGCTAATTTCTATAATAATTAAAGAACTCCCACAGAAGAAAAAGAACGCTCAAGAAGAAAACACATTGGCACTCCCATATATAAATGGAAAAGAAACTCAAATAAGGCATTTTGGAAAAGATGAAATTCAAAATAGGAAGTAAATATATGAAAAGATTCCTAATCTCATTAGCAAAGTGCTAATCATGATCATAACGTAATATCACCAAAACCATGACAGGGTGGCTCAAATTAGAAAGACTAACATACAAGCACACAGGAACCACGACCAACTCTCACATACAATTAATTCTTGGCATAGTTACTGTGGAAAACAATTTTGCATCCCCAACAAAACTGAACAGACACATGTTCATAACACAGAACAACTCAGGCACATGTGCACCAGGAGACATGATATGAACATATTCATAGCAGCACTGAGGATAACATCCTCAAACTGGAAAGCTCTCAAATACTCATCGTTATGAGAATGTGAAAATGTGGCCGGGCAGGGTGTCTTATACCTGTAATACTCCTAGCACTTTGGAGGACCAAGGCGGGTGGATCACGAGGTAAGGAGATCGAAACCATCTTGGCTAACATGGTGAAACCCCACCTTAACTAAAAACAGAGAAAATTTGTGGGGCATGGTGTCATGCGCCTGTAGTCTCAGCTACTAGGGAGGCTGAGGCTGGAGAATTGCTGGAATTGGGGAGGTGGAGGTTACAGTGAGCCAAAATCAACACTGCACTCTAGGGGAGGCAGAAAGAGACTCCAGCTCAGGGGGGAAAAAAAAAAAAAAAAAAAAAAAAACAAGAAAAGAAAGAAAGAAAAAGGAAAATGACTTCTGCATAGTGACAAACAGTAAACAACATGAATGAAGAGGTAGAAATGTGGTTGAGTAGTAAAAAGTTAAATATGAATGAAAGACAGATACTAATGCACATATGCTCTACAATTCTGTTTACAGATTTATCAAAAAGGCAAAACTAACTATAATGTTTATAAATGCTTACTTAGATGGTAAATCTGCAACAAAAAAAAACCCAGAAAATTATCATAGTTTATCAATTTATGTTTACTTTATAATATGCTAAATTATCTTTAAATCACTTCCTGTATATTACATATTTTTCTTAAAGTTTAAAGGGCAAGAATTGGTCTTAATAAAAAACTCTGGATATAGGTAGAATCCTTTCTGTAAAACCAAAAGTTGTTGGTGAAGCTTATTCCTCAGGTAGTCAGTAAAGTCCACGTAAGTAATTATAGTGAATTATATTTGTAGAGAAGGAAAACTGAACTTAACTAAAGTGAATAGGTCATGAATTTTCATCAGGCTATAAAAGAGAAGTACAATTTGTATAAAGTAGGATCTCATAAATAAGTAACGTAGCATTAAAATATACAGCTAGATAGATGTAGCAGGGGTTTGTGGGGCAAAAATACTTGGTATTTCATCTTGAACATATATTAAATAATTTAAATGGAATATATAATTTAAATGGGCAAATGGAAAACACAATTTCAAATACATGACCAAACAGGCTGGTAGCATGTCTGTTATATTTTTCTTCCATGTAGTCTTTACACCTAGGAAATGCTTTCATTATCTTTGCCTGTCCCATGGGTAGGTAAGCAGATGCACTATTTTTCCCAGTACCAACTATAAATTTCAGTTGTTCTTTGCATTCACACTTCTGTGTGTGTGTGTGTGGGGGGGGAGGGGGTGATAAAGATTTTGTTATTTTTTTTTTTTATTTTAACTTTTATTTAGATTCATGCATGGGAGGTACACTGTAAGTTTCATAGAAGGGCATACTCTGTGATGCTGATATCTGGAATACTAGCAATTCTATGGCCCATGTAGTGGGCACAGTACCCAATAAGTAGTTTTCTCAGTTTTCAACCCTTGTGCCCCTCCCCCTGTCCTTTCTCTAGTAGTACCCAGTATTTATTGTTGCCAACTTTATGTCCATGTGTACCCAGTGTTTCAGTTCCACTTATGTATGAGAACATGTGGTATTTGGTGTGCTGTCCCTGCATAAATTCATTTAAGATAATGGCCTCTAGCTGTACTCATATTGCTGCAAATGACATGTTTTCAGTTTTTTTTTTTTATGACTTTGTAGTACTCCATGCTATAATTGTACCATATTTTCTTTATCAAAAACAACATTGTCGGGCACCTAGGTCAATTCCATGTTTGCTATTGTGAATAGTGCTGTGATAAAAATATAAGTGCATGTGTCTTTTTGGTAGAATGATTTATTTTCCTTTGGGTATATACCCAAGAATAAGAATCTTAGTTCAAGTGGTAGTTCTGTTTTTAGTTCTGCCACTGCAGAAAGGAGTTGGGTGATTTCCACATTTACATTCCTACCAACACTGTATAAGCGTTCCATTTTTTCCACATCTTTGCAAACTCTGTTATCTTTTGACTTTTTAATAATAGTTATTCTGACTAGTGTGGGATGGTATCTCATTGTGGTTTTGATATGCCTTTCTTGATGATTAGTGATGTGGACTATTTTTCTACTTGTTCATTGGCTGCTTACATGTCTTGTTTTGAGAAATGTCTGTTCATGTCTTTTGCCAGATTTTTAATGGGTTTGTTTCTTTTTTGTTTGTTGAAGTAAGTTCTTTAGATAATCTGCATATCGGACATTTCAGATATGCATAATTAGCGTATACTTTCTCCCATTCTGTAGGTTGTCTGTGTAATCTGTTTATAGTCCATTTCGCTATGCAGAAGCTCTTTAATTAGGTCCCACATATCAATTTCTTCTGTGGCAATTGTTTTCAAGACTTGATCATAACTTCTTTGCCAAGGCTGATATCCAGAATGATACTTGCCAGGTTTTCTTCCAGGACTTTTGTAGTTTTACATCTTACATAGGTGATTAGTGCATCTTGAGATACTTTTTGTAAACAGTAAAAGGTAGGAGTGCAGTTTCATTATTTTGCATATGGATAGCCAGTTATTCCAACATTTATTGAATAGTAAGTCCTTTTCTGATTGCTTATTTTGTTGACTTTATCGATGACCAAAGTTTATTTCTGGGGTCTCCATTCTGTTCCACTGATCTATGTGTTTGTCTATCTGCTGCCTATGCCACTATAGGATTGTAGTGTAGTTTTAAGTAGGATAATGTGATGGCTTTGGCTTTGTTCTTTTTCCTTAAGATTGCTTTGGCTATTCAGGCTCTTTTCGTTTCCATATAGATTTCAGAGTAGTTTTATTTGTTGTTGTTTGTTTTCTAACTCACTTAAATGGTACTGATAGTTTGATTGGAGTAGCATTGAATCTACAGATTGCTTTGGGCAGTATGGTCATTTTAATGATCTTCTCAATCCATGAACATGGAATACTTTTCCATTTGTTTATGCCATCTATGATTTCTTTCAACAGTGTTTTGCAGGTCTCCTTGTAGAGAACTTTCACTTCCAAATTTAGATGTATTCCTACGTATGTTATTTTTATTTGAGACTATTGTAAATGTAATTGCATACTTGATTTTGCTCTCAGCCTGTTATTGGTGTACAGAAATGCCACTGATTTTTTTTACCTTGATTTGTATTGTAAAACTTTACTGAAGTTACTGGTTTCAGTATCCTTTGGTGGAGTCTTTAGGGTTTTCTAAGTATAGAATAATATATTTTCAGTGAGGAGAGATACTTTGACTTCTTCTGTTCCTACTTGGATGTCTTTTATTTATTTGCCTGATTTCTCTAAACTAGGATTTTAGTAATATGTTAAATAACAGGGGTTAGAGTAGGCATCCTTCTTTTGCTCCAGTTCTCAAGGTGAATTCTTTCAGAATTTTCATGTTCAGTATGATGTTGCCTGTGGATCTGCCATAGATGGATCTCATTATTTTGAGGTATGATCTTTCAAAGCCTAGTTTCTTGTGGACTTTTATCATGATGGAATGTTGTATTTTATCAAAAGCTTTTTAAGCACCTATTGTGATGGTTATATGATTTTTAAAAAATGTTCATTTGGTAAATCAAATTTATTGATTTGTGTATGATGAACCAACAATGCATCTCAGAAATAAAGCCTACTTTGTCATTTTGAGCTAACTTTTTAATGTGTTGCAAGATACAGTTAGCTAGTACTTTGTTGAAGATGTTTGTGTCTCTGTTCATCAGTGGTATTAACCTGTAGTTTTTCATTTTAACAGTGCATCTGCCAGATTTTAGTATCAGAATAATGCTGGCTTCACAGAGCGAGTTAAGGTGGAGTCCTTCCTCCCTGATGTTTTGGAAGAGTTTCAGTGGGATTGGTGCCAGCTCTTCTCTATATGTCTGACAGAATTTGGCTGTGAATCCATCTTTTCCAGGGCGTTTTTTAATCGGTAGGTTTTTCATTACTAATTCAATTTTGCAACTTATTATTTTTCTGTTCAGGCTTTCAATTTCTTCTTGATTCAATCTTGGGAGGCTGTGTGTTTTGAGGAATTTAACGATTCCATCTACATTTTCTAGTTGATATGCACAGATGTGTTCATAATAGCATCTGAGGATCTTTTGTATTTCTGTGAGGTTAATTGTAATGTTTTCTTTGTCATTTCCACTTCTTGTTAATTGGATTTTCTCTCTTTTTATCTGTTAATATAGCTAAAGGTCTATAAATCTTGTTCATCTTTTCAAAGAACCAACTTTTGTTTTCATTGATCCTTTATATATATTTGGGGGCCCCAATTTAATTGTTCTTTCTGATACTAGTTGTTTACTTTTGCTAGCCTTAATGGTTTTTTTCCTAGATATTCCAGGTGTGATGATAGATTGTTAATCTCAGTTATTTCTATCTTTTTGATGTAGGCATAGCACTACAAAATTTCTTCTTAATACCACCTTTGCTGCATCCCTGAGATTCTAGTGTGTTATAACACTGCTTTTAAAATCAACTGTATTGATAAAGTTTGACTGTTTCCCCACCCAAATCTCATCTAGAATGTAGTTCCCATAATACCTACATGTCATGGGAGGGACCTGGTTGGAGGTAATTGAGTTATGGGGGCAGTTACTTCTATGCTGTTCTCATGATAGTGATTGAGTTCTATAAGATCTGAATATTTATAACCATCTTTTCTTTCCCTTCACTCTGCACTTCTCTGCTCCTGCCATCATGTGAAGAAGGATGTGTGTGCTTCCCCTTCCACCATGATCGTTAAGTTTCTTGAATATTCCCCAGCTATGCTGAACTGTGAGGCAATTAAACCTCTTTGCTTTACAAATTTCTCAGTCTCAGGTATGTCTTTATTAGCAATGTTAGAACAGACTAGTAAAGTGGTACCACAGAAAGTAGGGTGTTGCTGTAAAGATACCTGAAAATGTGGAAGCAACTTTGGAACTGGGTAACAGGCAGGGGATGGAACAGTTTGGAGGGCTCAGAAGAAGACAGAAAAATGTGAGAAAGTTTGGAGCTTCCTAAGTACTTGGAGGGCTCCGAAGACATAAAGAAGTGTGAAAATTTGGAACTCCCTAGAGACTTGTTGAATGTCTTTGACCAAAATGCTGATATGATATGTACAATGAAGTCCCATTGATGTGGTCTCAGATGAAGATAGGGAACTACTTGGGAAATAGAGTAAATGTCACTCATGCTATAAAAAGAGACTAGTGGCATTTTGCTCCACCCCAGTTATTTGTGGAAATTCTAACTTGAGAGAGATGACTTAGTGTATCTTGTGGAAATTTCTAAGTGGCATATGGTTCAAGAGGAAACGGAGTATTAAAGTTTGGAAAATTTGAAACATGATGATGTGATAGAAAATAAAAAATTGTTTTTTGGGTTTTGAAGCTTCCTATAAAAATTTGCATAGATAAGAAGGAACCAAATGCTAATCACCAAGACATAGGGGAAAATGTCTCCAGGGCATATCAGAGACCTTCACAGCAGCCCTTCCCATCATAGACCTGGAGGCCTAGGAGATAAAAATGGTTTTATGGGTCTGGCCCAGGGACCATCTGCTCTATGCAGCCTCAGGACATAGGTCCATGTGTCCCACCTGCTTCAGCTCTAGCCATGGCTAAACAGGGTCAATGTACAGCTCTGGCTTTTCCTTCAGAGGGCACAAGCACTAAGCCTTGGTCACTTACATGTGTTGTTTGTTCCTGTGGGTGCATAGAAGTCAAGAATTGAAGTTTGGAAACCTCCACTTAGATTTCAAGGACATATGAAAATGCCTGCATGTCCAGGCAGAAGTTTGCTGTAGGAGTGGAGCCCTCATGGAGAACCTCTGCTAGCACAGTGCAGAAGGGTCAGAGCCCCCACGCAATGTACCTACTGGGGCACTGCCTAATGGAGCTGTGAGAAGGGGGCCACCATCCTCCAGGCTCCAGAATGGTAGATCTACCAACACCTCGCACCATGTGCCTAGAAAAGCTACAGGCACTCAATGGCAGCCTGTGAAAGTAGTTATGAGGCAGGCTGTACCCTGCAAAACCACAAGGGCAACACTGCACCTGCTGTGGGAGTGTAACTCTTGTATCAGCATGACATGGATGCAAGACATGGGGTCAAAGGAAGTTACTTTGAAACTTTAAGGTTTAATGTCTGCCCTCTTGGATTTTGGACTTGCATGGGGCCTTTAGCCCCCTTTTTTTGGCCAATTTCTCCCATTTAGAATGGATATCTTTACCCAATGACTGTACCACCACTGTATGTAGGAAGTACCTAACTTGTTTTAAATTTTACAGGCTATTAGGCAGAAGAGACTTGCCTTGTTTCAGATGAGACTTTGCACTTGGACTTTTGGGTTAATGCCAGTATGAGTTAAGTCTTTGGGGAACTACTGGAAGGGCAAAACTGTGTTTTGAAATGTGAGGACATGAGATTTGAGAGGGGCCAGGGGCAGAATCATATGGTTTAGCTGTGTCTCCACCCAAATCTCATCTTGAATTTTAGTTCCCATAAACCCCATATGATGTGGGAGGAACCCAGTGGGAGGAAATTGAATTGTGGGGGAAGTTACTTCCATGCTGTTCTTGTGATACTAAGTTCTCACAAGATCATATGGTTTTGTAAGGAACTTCCCCCCCAATTTTGCTTTGAACTTCTCCTCCCCAACCACATGGAACTGTGAGTCAATTAAACCTCTTTCTTTTAATAAATTACCCAGTCTCAAGTATGTCTTTATTAGTAGTGTGAGAACAGACTAATACATGTATGCATACTATTCCACATACTGAAATTCTAAAAGTGGACGTGTATTCAATATCAAAGCTTTTTCTTTGTCATGATAACTTATTTATGTGTTTGTACGCTTGTGAGGTAAGAAAAATATGTATGTTTAGATATGGACATATGCTCTATAGGATCTCTTTGTACATTTAGGAATCTTCATTGCAAAACTTTACTTTTAGATAATTTTACGTTGTTAAATTTAGTTTCATTTAGCATTTTCTAAGCTAAGCACTGGGATATGTAGTGAAAGCTTTAACATCAGTCTCTGCTTTCAGGATGTTTAGATAAATAGACACATAAATATGCTCCAGCATGTACTATCAAAATTTGTACACAGTATAATATGAGACCATGAGTAGAAAACACCTAGTGTGTAGGAAAGTTCACAAAAGGTTTTCTGGAAAAGATTATAGTGGCTGAATTTTCAAATAGCTGAGTTACCTTAAAAAAATGGAGAAAATGAAAATCAAGGTGGGGGAATAAACAGAGGCAAAGAAACATATTAGCAATTGTGAGCAAGTGAGTATGGCTGGAGATAAAGTTGTCAAAGTAGTAGCACGAGGTGGGTACTGTGTTTTGTTTGCTCTATGGGTAATAATGATCATATTCTGTACTTAAGTTATTTGTTAGAGACATAATTCCAGTATTTACAACAAAGATAATTATAAAGTGTTAAGACCAGTATCAGGTTAACCAACTCAGAGGTTGTAGCAACAGTTCAAGTGAGAAATAGTAAGAGCCTAATTATGGTTGTTATGAGAGAAAGACAACATGAGAAAAAAATTATAACATGTAAAATGATCGATATTAGTGATTACTTGGATATGGAGAGTGAGGAAGAAAGAGGAAACTTAGATGGCCCCTCAGCATTTGGCTTGGAGGTTGGTTAATTGAGGTAGAGAACTCGGAAAGAGCCCTTTCTGGGGAAAATGAAAATAAGACTTCAATCTTAAAAATGTTGAAACTGAGGTGCTTTCAGGAAATGCAAGTGGGTTTGTTTTACAGATATATGTCTATTTGAGGCTGTAGCTTAAAGGAGTAGAAGGTAAATAAGCATCTCAATGTAAGTAAAGCTGTCAGCTTTAATCTAATTGTGACTGCTCAAAAGGAATGCTTAGAATCAAAAGAGCAACTTAGATGATATTTTCAAAATTCAAAGTTTAAGGAGCAGATATGGGGAAGACAGAATTAGATGTGCTTAAACATGAAAACTTGCATCAAGCAAGTAGTAGAACCTCAAGAAAAGAGAGAGATTTATTACCAACAGAGCACTAAAGTGACTCAGGTAAACACAACATTTTACAGTATGGTGGTCATTTGTGACCACAGAGTGAACACAGATATTATTCATTGTATAACTTGGATTTCACAACTATAAACAATTACACACACACATACATACACACACTATACTTAGTATTTTTTCTAATAGCTGATATTAAGACTACACACAGCTAAACGAGTAGGCCCTAAATAAATATTATAAAAGTATATTCATAAAATTTTCTAATTTATTTATGAGCTGCTAATGGAATATCTGAAAGATGAGCACCTTACAAAAATAGTCACAGACAATAGGTACATTTCTACTGTAAATATTATTATGTAGCACATTAACAAAGACATCACCAATTTTTCAAATTGTGTGGGCTTTTGTTCTCTATCCAAATGAGTAACAGGGTTTGCATTATATAGTTTGGCTTTAAAAGAGAACCCATAAAACACCCTACTTGCAGTCCACTTAAAAAAGAAGCATTATAGTTTTAGGCACTGTTGAATGTCATGCTGAGCTATAAAAAATAAGAAATCCCCATAATGCTCTCCATCTTCGTTTTATTTTTAGAAATCCCACATAGGGAGACAACATCTATATTAATCAGAGACAGGCCACTGAGGTTATTTATTTTGTTTAATATTAATTGTGTAGCAGAGGAAAACATCAAGATTTTTTTTTAAATGACTGTATCACTATCCTTCTAAACAACGTAGTTTACTAATGATTTTAAAACTTCTTTAAGTGCTTAAAACAGAATCACTTCTACAATATCTTAGCTAAGATTTACCATGCAAGTCTCATCTTGGGAATACATTTATGTTTTAGGTTACATAAACTCAGTTTCTTATTTAGAACTAGAAGAACATGTTGAGGGGTTTATTTTTGTTACCTAGATCTCAAAGAAGTCAGTTCAGCAGAAAAATTTCTACAAGGTAATTACATGGAAGTTTACTGAGAAGCAGCTTACTCTATATTATATACAATGCCAAGAATATTGTTTAAACTTAACGGGAAGTATAGTTTCTAAGCGTGCCTTCTCTAATGCACTTGTGCAAGCATTTATGTCCCGGGTTGCTAAGAAAACTATAGAGAATTTAGTCCTTAAACTGAAGAATTCTGGCCTTAGCAAACTCCTCAGTCAGAGACTCCCACAAAGGCTAGACACCTCTGATATTAAAAAAGCCTTCCTCCCTCCCCTTCCCTTCACTCAACCTCCATCCATGATGTCTGACATACAGAGATGCACTAAAGCACATAGTATGACAAATGTGCTGAAGTAAAAGACCACCTGTTTTTCTTTTATGCTGAATTCTGTTAAATAAGTACAAAGAAGTTTTCCTTATGATCATGTATCTTAGGCTGAATTTACTGAAATAGATCTCTGTCTTCTCATCTTCTAACCCAGACTCATGATTGAGTTCACAGACCATTAGTTGAGAAAACAAATGAAAATGACAGAAACCATATTGAACTATACGTCATGATCTCCCACTTCTGACGACACCAGGTTTATAATGAGACCAGATTCATCTACTTGACTGTTATACATTCGAATACATTCTTCCCAGGAAATCCTTTGATTTGCTTTTAGGAGTAAATAAGGTTCTGAGAATCATATCCAATCCTATTGTTGGGATTATGCCATATTTAATTGATATATAATATATGTACATATTTAGGAGGTACATGTTATATTTTGTTGGAATGTGTAAAAATCATATCAGGGAATTTGGGGTATCCATCACCCTGAGTACTTACCATTTCTAGGTGTGGTCATTTCAAGTTCTCTCTTCAAGCTACTTGAAAATACACAATACACCGCTGCTAACTATAGTCGCTGTATAAGTCTGTTCTCATATTGCTAATAAAGACATACCTGAGACTGGATAATTTATAAAGGAAGGAGCTTTAACTCACTCACAGTTCCACATGGCTAGGGAGGCCTCACCATCATGGGAGAAGGCAAGTGAGAAGCAAAGTCATGTCTTACATCATGGCAGGCAAGGGAGAGCTTGTGCAGGAGAACTCCTATTTATAAAACCATCAGATCTTGAGAGACTTATTTCACTACCATAAAAAGAGTATGGAGAAAACTGTCCCCATGATTCAATTATCTTCATCTGGCCCCTCCCTTGACACATCAGGCATGGGGACACAGCCAAACCATATTATTCCATCCCTAGCCCCTCCACAATCTTATGTCCTTAAATTTCAAAATGAATAATTCCTTCCCAAATTCCCCAAAAGTCTTAACCCATTTCAGCATTAATTCAAAACAGTCCAAGTCCAAAGCCTCATCTGAGACACAGCTAGTTCCTTGTGCCTATGAGCCTGTAAAATCAAAAGTGAGCTAGTTACTTCCTAGATACAATGAGGGTACAGTCATTGGGTAAATATATCCATTCCAAATGGGAGAAATTGGCCAAAAGAAAAGGGTGATAGGCCTCGCACAAGTTCAAAATTCAATGAGGAAGTCAAATCATAAAGCTCCAGAGTGATCTCCTTTGGCTCCATGTCTCACATCCAGATTATGCTGATCCTAGAGGTTGGCTCTCACAGCCTTGGGCAGCTTTACCCCTGTGGCTTTGCAGGATACAGCTGCCATTCCTGGTTGCTTTCACAGGCTCCTGGGATAGCACTGAGTTTATGCCACTTTTCAGGTGCCAAGTGCAAGCTGTCAGTGTATCTACCATTCTGGGTTCTGGATGACAGTGGCCCTCTTCACACAGCTCCACTAGGCAGTCCCCCAGTGACGATTCTGTGTGGGGGCTCCCCACCCCACATTTCCCTTCTGCACTACCTCGGCAGAGGTTCTCCATGAGGACTCTGCCCCTGCAGCATACCTTTGCCATACCACAGCAGAGGGGTGTGCATCCTTAGGACTTATTGCCCTGTATCTCACAGACCCGGCCCAGGAAACCACTTTTTCCTCCTAGACCTCTGGGCCAGTGACAAGAGGGGCTGCCATGAATGTCTCTGAGATGCCCTGGAGATATTTTCCCATTGTCTGGGTGATCAGCATTTGGTTCCTCATTACTTATGCAGATTTCCACTGCTAGCTTAATTCCTCCTCAGAAAAAGAGTTTTTCTTTTCTACTACATCATCAGGCTGCAAAGTTTTCAAATTTTTATTCTCTGCTTCCTCTTGAACATTTTGCCACTTAGAAATTCCTTCTGCCAGATATCCCGAATCATCTCTCTCACGTTCAAAGTTTCGCAGATCTCTAGTGCAGGGGCAAAATGCCGTCAGTCTCTTTGCATAGCAAGAGTGACCTTTATTCCAGTTCTCAACAAGTTTCTCATCTCCATCTAAGACCACCTCAGCGTAGACTTTATTGTCCATATCACTATCAGCATTTTGGTCAAAGCCATTTAATAAGTCTCTATGAAGTTGCAAACCTTCCCACATATTCCTGTCTTCTGAGCTTTCCAAGTCTCTAGGAAGTTCTAAAATTTCCCACATTTTCCTATTTTCTTTTAAGTCCTCCGAACTGTTCTAGTGCCTGCCTGTTACCCAGATCCAAATTCACTTCCATATTTTTGGGCCTGTTTACAGCAGCACCATGCTCGACTGGTACCAATTCATTGTATTAGTCTGTTTTCATAAATATATACCCAAGACTTGGTAATTTATAAAGGAAAGAGATCTAACTGACTCACAGTTTCACATGGCTTAGGAGGCCTACAGTCATGTGCAGGGGAGCTCTCATTTATAAAACTATCGTATCTCGTGAGACTTGCTCACTGTTAGCAGAAGAGCACGGGAAATACCTGCCCCCATGATTCAGTTACCTCCCACCGGGTCCCTTCCACAACATGTGGGAATTATGGGAGCTACAATTTGAGATTTGGGTGGGGATACAGACAAACCATATCTGTCACCCTACTCTGCTATCAAACATTAGAAATTATTTCTTCTAACAGTACGTTTGTATCAACTTTCTTCATCAGCCCCACCCTCTACCACCACCATTCTTCTCAGCTCCTGGTATCTGTCAGTCTACTCTCAATTTCTATGAGAACAATTATTTTAGCTCCAGCACATGAGTGAGGACACGTGATATTTGTTTTCCTAGTCCTGACTTATTGTACTTAACCTAATAATCTCTATTTCCATTCATATTGCTACAAATGAAAATGATTTTGATTATGCCACTTTTAAACATGAACTTGAAAGAAACTTACTTATTGTTATGTAAAGTAACTAGTTTAGGCTAAATTGGGTTTATTGTAAGGAGTATGCATAACAATACAATGATATTTCTGCATAATCCCAACAACAGAAACAGCTTTACCTTATTTATCTTATATAACAATAAGTATATACATTATACATACAAGAAGTTTATATTTTTCCTCTACCAAATAATATCTCTTTACCTCCCTTTTTCTTTTTCTCTGTCTTACACATACATATGCGTTTGTGCATGCCACAGGTTAGCATAAACCGCAATCAATGTCAGAACTGCTAAAACACAGATTTCTGGCCCTAGCCTCAGGGTTTCTGATTCGGTGTCTGCAGGACAGAGGATAGCAGTTTTCATTTCTAAGACGTTCCTATTGATGCTGATGCTGCTTTTCCAGGAATAACACTTTGATAGCCACCTAGAGCATATTTGTACTTTTTCAGTTCACATACATATGAGCAAGTCACAGGAAGCATGGTCACTGGAGAATCCTCTATAATATAGTGGTTAAGACCACACATTTGAAAATAATTCAAATATGTACAATTGAAAGCTTTTAGAATAGTTCATAGCACATCGTAAGAATCTGAAAACTGATAGTCATTATTACTGATTTTTTTATTATCGCTGTCAGTTTATCCAATATGACCTTTGAATGCAAGCTCCACATATTCCACTAGCTGGACTTATTTTAAGATTAATAAAAAAAATACAAAAATCAAGATTGCAACCATGAACTCTATTTTGATAAGAACAAATAACTGTTATTTCCATTGAATTTCTAAAATAGCCTACAAATGTGAATATATACACATATATATTCACATACTAAATGTAGATTTGTACATTCATTATTACCAAAGACCAAGCTTCAAGTAATACACTTAAAAAGGATAAATGCTATTTACAACCGGACTGATTTCTTTGTAGTGATGCAGTAGAACAGAATCACTTATCAGCTTAAGTTTTTATACTTTCTTAAGATCAGTAATTCCATTAAAATATTCTCTACATATGGTAATATGTAGGAAAATGCAAGAGTGCCAATAATGCATTTCAAAAAATCATAAACAATTGTTTGCGTTTAATTCATAGTATAAAAATATTAGTTTCTATAGTATCATAAGTAGCCATACTTTATAAATTATTTAGCATTTGACATAATTACCATAAATAATAAAAATTAAGTGTATATTAGGTCCATCCCTTATTTTAAAGATATACGTATATTACATGCATGCATTAATCCTTCAAATCACTACTTGACATGAATTCCATTATTATCACCATTTTGCAGATAGTGAAATCCAGTCTCAGAGAAGCTAAATTACTTATCCAAGTTTACATTAGTTATTTTGGCAAGTCAAATGTGAACTTAGATAGTTTTATTCCATGCCCAATATTTTAAGCTGTACATTAAGTTCTATATCTTGTTGGGATGCTGGATCTGGATTCATGGTGTCATGTGATCTAGTAACAGGATGAACCAAGTGATCAGGGAGTGCTGTTCTCATTAAAGTATGTTAATGAGCATAAGCCGTGGGGGTTGGTAGATAAAAGAAGAAGTCTGGGTTCCCTGTGTGGTGAGTCTAGAAGTCATGGTCCAGTATAAAACAGGCTAAAGGTAAGTGGCTAGAAAGCTACCCACAGATTTAGGAGACTGGCTTAGAGTCAGTATATCTAAAGGCCGAATGGACCTTCACAGAAGTTATATCATGCTCTGCTGTTGTATATTCCCAAGGTGGATAAAACTTGTTGCTATGTATAATCCATAAATTTGCTTCAGAAGTATTCTTTAGTTATTATAATTTGTTACTACAACACTACATTTAAAAACTAAATAAGAACTCCCTTCAGCATTTGAATCCAAATATTGGATCATTCATATTAAAATATCATTAGAATATAAACACAAAGTTGATAACTCAATTTCAGTATAGTAATTAACCACAGGTATCTTGGTTTTCAGTGAGCCCTAACACTTTTGATGACAATTAAAATGAAATTTTACAAGCAGAGCATGAGTCATTTAGTAAAATTAATATATAATTATCATTAGGTAGCCACAGAGGACCATTATGAGCATCAAAATTTCATCCTATAAACATTACAACTTCTATGAAACTGTGCAGAATCAGTTGGATGCAGCCTGCCTTGGATGTTTTCCTCTTCCTTTGTACTTTCAACATCATTCTAGTTTTTATGAAAACAGGTTATTGCCTAAAGACCAGCACAATCACACTGTAACAAATTACGAGTGCTAAGGTCCACATTCAAATTTTAAAAACCGAAATAAATTATAGAGGCCATTTTTTATCAAATTGAAGAACCAGGAGACAAGAAAAAGGTTAATACAATAATTTCTTCAAGGACAAAGAATCACTAGGAAACGTGGAAAAAAATAAGAAAAAAAAGGCAAAAAAATTTAACTAAAAAAGAGTCATCATGTTGATGTCTACTTGTACGTTTTTAGTTATATATTCCATATGGGCTTTATCTCTCCAAGCTAAATAAATTAAGAAAATGGGAAAGATCATTTTTGTAAATAATTTCAATACCTGTTTGTTTTTGAATGAATAGTTAATAAATATATGGCTAAATGAAGTTTTTCAGTTTTCAGCAATGTGGTATTTTAGACTGACAACTCTAATATAGGTTAATTTTCATTATGATTAGACTATTATATTAGTTTTAGCCTCGTATGCCTGGGTTATTACAACTGTCTCCTAGTTCTGCCTTCTGGATTTGGAATCTTCCATTACATTGTATCTGGAGTAATTTTCATAAAATACAAATCAGATGTTGCCACACCTCAGACTCTTTAGCGGTTCCCCAGTCACTTTTTACAGTATGGTATAGACAAATGTTTATGACATGGTATGTCTTATTTATTGTGTCTATGCTATGTTATACTCTCATTTCTTTGTGCCTTTAGTTATACAACTACATTTCCCTAGACAGGTCCCAATCCCTCTCAAGTTCCCTCTTACCAGGATTCCTCCTTCATGAGTCAACTTTAACATTTCTCCTTTGCTGATATTTTTTGCATATGCCCCGTTATAGACTTTATTACCTTGTTTTCTTGGTGTAGCAAAAATGGTCAGCGTCCTGTGCATGTCCCTCAGAGCATTTGGTATGCTTTGGCCAACTTCTATCTCCCGCTATTGTCACAGGATCCTTAGGGTGTTGCTTTTTCAGCCAGAAGCCTCTGTGGCTGGTGTTGCCTTTGCCTGAGTTTTGCTCCGACTACCTGTGTCTGTATCACCCACTCGACCCGGTGGCTGTGCTTGGCTCATGCTACCAGCCCAAATTCCACACTTGCCCAGAGCAAGCCAGGCTCAGAGCAGCACGGGGTGCATGAGTGAGCAAGTGTGGGGTCTTGCCACTGCGGACAGTCAGGCACGCTGGCTGCTGTGGCCAGATGGGTAGCTCCAGGTGTCCTCTCCGTGCAAGCCTCTGACTGAATCACATACATGGCAAGCAACTTCTGCTGTGAGCAACCGCATCTGGATAAGGGGCTTTCTGAAGGGCTGCAACTCTTCCCTCCTTTTTGTTTCCTGCAACACGGTGGGTGGGGTGGCAGGCGTGTTTTAGCCCTGTTTGTGTTACAACTCTTTCAGTCCTGCCATTTGGTGGGTCCCAAGTTTTAGCCCACATCCAAAAAGAATGAGGTACACAGACGACTGGAGCATTAACAAAGTGGAGAGGAGATTTACTGAGCAGTAGAACAGCTCTTGGGAAACCGAAGTGTATAGCTCCTAACCACAGGCAGGTTGTCCCAAAAAGTGTCCAGCTCTCAGCAGAGAGGAGACCTGGAATGGGTAGCTCCTTTCTGTAGGAAGGCAGTGCTGATGAGTGAGGAGACCCAAAGTGGGTAGCTCCTTCCTGCAGCTGTTAGTCTTAACGTCTGTGTGAGTCTGGCTGGCTCCAGCGCTTTTAAGTGCTCAGAAGAGAGGCAGTACCTGCTGATTGGTCCATGGGTAGCCATGGGCAGGCCCGGAAAAAGCACAGTAAGTTTTCACTCTGGGCCACGGACTCTATCAGAACTGACAGCCTGGCCCCTAGGCTTTAGGTCATCCCTGGCTTGAAGGTGGAGCTTCACCAGGGACCCACCCCTTTCCAGGAACCTGTCTCCTGCTGCCATCAATCATGTTGTTCATGGTGCCCAGAGGAAGAGTGCCTGCAGGCCCACAGTGAGCAGCCGTCTGCCCCCTCTTGGCCTCCCTCCCAAGCTCGTTGGTGTTGAAACTCCAGAGGGGGCTGAGGTGGCAGGGGGGTTGGTATATCAGCTCCATCCTGAGCATGCACACATCCAGCCTAGTTGTGACAGCACCTGGGCTCAGCCTCAACTTTGCTCCAAAATTGGAGGGGGTTCCAGGAGCTGGAAGAGGCCAGGCAGCAGGTGCAGGCAATTCTCAGCCTGTGGGGGTAGGGGAATTTCCTGGGCCCCTGAAAGCACAAGGATGCCTAAGTCTGCAGCCACAGCTGGGCAGCTTCAGCTACACCTGGGATGGTAGTCTCCCACCCTGCCAACTTGGAAGGGGGTTAGGCTCCTGCTTATTCCTTGCTTTCACCTGTTCCCTGAAGCATGGAGCCCTGGTCACACCTCCTCTGCTGTAGCCGCTATTTTTGCAGTGGCTGCTCCAGATGGGCCACTGCTGCCATGAGTATCTACAGCATGACTCAGTGCCCTTCTTTCAGATTTTGCAGAGGGAATTTGGCTACTTGCTTCTGCTGAAGGCAAGAAAATCCAAAAATTTGGCACGCCATTGTCCAACATTGCAGATAATTACTCTCAGGATTTAGTGTATGTGTTTTCAAGTTCCATAACCTCTCAGAAACTGGACAATTAAAATTATCAGGATAAATAACTCTTATGCACGAGTCTGCATCTTTTTCTAGAGTTTGCCTCTGGAGTGAAGTTTCAGTTCTCCTTATGATAGCTGGTTGAATAGCAATCTTGTTATTGGCTGCTTTCTCTTCTTTGCCTCACTTTCTCACTTCCTTATCACTGTTATCTGAACTTCTCAAAAAAATACTAACACATGAATATTTTCTATCCAGATTTTCTGTTGGAGAATCCACAGTAAGATATTTGACACCAGAGGTACTATGGGGTGAGGAGCAGACCTTTTAGATGGGATGCTGGAGGTGAATTGCTCCTTGGCCAGTTGGCATCAAGACCAGCTGGCATTTTATAACATCATAATGCCAAGATTCTCCCCTATGTGAATTGAGATGGCTTAAACATGTAAGGCTATGTATGCCTTCTGCAGTATTTCCAGGATTTGAGTGATATGATGACAGTGATAATGATAATGACTGTGCAGTTGGTAGTTGTAAGTATTGTTAATTATCTGAAGGAAAAGAAATGACTTTTGAAAAAGCTTACACTGGTCAATCAAAATCTCAGGATGTTATGTGAAAGTCACAAGATCTCTGTCACACCATTTAAAGAAACCCTCTCGTTTTGCAGTTTAAAAGAGATTGAACTAAAAACCAGACTTCGTGCCTGGTTACAAGAATAGCAGAACAGTAGAGAAGGCTAACTTCAAAGCAGCAGCAAGCCTTCTGTGGAAAAGTCAGAACCTTAACAGAGAAGGAGTAGGACCCTGAACTCTGGGGTTGCAACATCTGGGTGGCTCACACCTCCTTACTAGATCAAGATTCTTTCCTCACCTGGAGACCACATAAACACCTCATCTGAGGTTGATCCTTCAAATTACACACATCTTCCTCAAAATCTTTTCTTCTCTGTGACTTTTACACCAATTACTATGTTCAAGACCCCAAGAATGGCCCAAATCAGGAAGTACTGTCTCTGCTTTAACAATAAAGGAATTATTCATCAAATGAACCACAGAAACTAGCTTACGTCCAGGTAGATCCCAGAAGAACTTAGGACACTCAGAAGAATAAATCTTCAGAAGAATAAATCTTCTGAGTGCTGGAAAAGGGGTATGTGCAAAATATTGGACACACATGGTAGATTCTAAAGATAATATTTACATAATGAAATCACTTCAAATCTAAATGTAGGGCCAGGCACAGTGGTTCATGCCTGTAATGCCAGCACTTTGGGAGGCCGAGGAGTGGGGATTATGAGGTCAAGAGATCAATACCATCCTGGCCAACATGGTGCAACCCCATCTCTACTAAAATTACAAAAATTAGCTGGGCATGGTGGCATGCACCTGTAGTCCCAGCTACTTGGGAGGCTGAGGCAGGAAAATTGCTTGAACCTGGGAGGTGGAGGTTGCAGTGAGCCAAGATGTGCCACTGCACTCCAGCCTGGCACCTGGTGACAGAGCGAGACTCTGTCTCAAAAAAAAAAAATCTAAATATAGGTATTTAGAGGTCTAAATGTCCACATCCATACCAAGTAATATACCGAATTACATGTTTCTGTAAAAGGTTTTAATCATAGAAACTAACAATATATATTAAATTAGCATACTATCACATTAATCAATGTTTAAATTATAAAATAATCATAAAATATAAATCTGTATCCTTGTAAGTTAATTAAAATGTATAGGATATGATTCATTTTTTTGAAAAGTCTTGAAGAGTATCCAGCACATTCATTTAACAGATTTCATTGGCTAAGTTGCTTTTCAGAATTAAAATGTAAGAAACTTACACGCTTTGAAAAAATACATTAAGATATATATATAAATATTCCACTTACTTTTACTTGACCCACAAAGGCATTGGCTTCTTCCTCCACCACAGATAAATTTCTCAGCAGATAAGGATCAAACACTGGAGCATTGTCATTGACATCTGTCACCACCACGTTTACTGTGGCAGTTGAGGTCTTAAAGAAAAAAAACCAAGCAGTAAATGTGAGAGGAGCTATTTTTACTTAGAATTCATTTAAGTAGTCATCCTGGCTTCTGTCTGTCTGAAAAGCATCTGATTCTTCTTTCTAGTCCTTAGCGTTCCAAAAAATAAAAATAAATAAAAATGAAGAAAGAAGCTTGCAACTTTCAAACACCTAGAAAACAGATGGGAAAAGCAAATAATGATATTAAAGGGCAAACATCTTTTTGGAAATGTCAAGTATTTTCTGGAGGCTTACTTTTAGAAAATGGCTTTACCTTTATCTTGTTCATATTTTACGGGTGGCAAGATTTTGTTTATACACCCATACACTGCTTTATCTCTGAAATGTGCCATTTCTGTAGTTACTGATGCTTGCATTTTTTTACTGTTTAAAAATAAAAGCAGTACATTGTAGAATAGCATGGTACATCAAATGGGCATTTCCTGGAAAGCTCATGATATCAGAAAATGCTACCTTAGTAATTTTCTAGGTGTATATTTTAACTAAGAGTTTTGAGTACCATACAGTAGGCATGAAACGATTATATGATAAGCATATAACCTATGGAACGCAGGTAAACCTACCAGTAGTGTGTACTACCTAGTTAAAAGTTAAATCCCTGGCCAGTCGCAGACAATATTATGTAGGTCAATGACTTCTGCACAATCAATGACTGTCTTTATGCGTGACTCAAGCTGGAAACCTCTCTCTAATCAAAGCCTGAGTACAGCACAGAACCTTTACCTAGCTCTGTCACAGTGTGGGGCTGATCACAGAAGGCTGAGAGCAAAGGTACAGAGAGAAAGAACATTAACCTGCAAAGTAAGAAACCTGGTACGCTATGGTATTAAATATTTAGTAACTGTACATACAAAGGAGGAAAAAGATGATACTGCAGTGAGAGAATTATCCATCTTTTTTTGTTAAAAAAAATTGCAATTTCCATTAATTGGTAAGTGCTGTGTGGTGAGAGGCTAAAAAGCTCAGCATTAAGAAGTGACTAAGTGTGAGTGAAGCTGAAGAGGTTTTGCAGCAGTCATGGGGCTGAGGGGTCAAGTAAGGAAGTAATTTTTTAGCTACCAAAGAGACAGGTCTTGATAAATATCCCATGCTTTCTGTTGGGGTCACTGAAGTTCTATACCATGTGAGTCACGGTGCATGGGAAAAAGACCAGACATTACTCAAATGTAAACCTAATATTGAAACTCTGATTGGATTAAGGTGATCTGCCTCTATTTTAACAACAGAAGCAAAAGCAAAAGCAAATACTCTTTTCATTAACATAACTTTATCCCAAGCCTCTATAATTTTTTTTTTTTTGAGTCGGAGTTTTGTTCTTGTTACCCAGGCTGGAGTGCAATGGTGCAATCTCGGCTCACTGCAACCTCCGCCTCCTGGGTTCAAGCACCTCTGTAATTTTTTCTTGCCCAATGTTCAAGTCTTCATTACAAAATTACCATGCATAGCAGGGAATTATTGGGTTTTAGTAATGGCTTCTTTTTTTTTTTTTTTTTTTTTTGTGATGGAGTCTTGCTCTGTTTTCTAGGCTGGAGTGCAGTGGCGTGATCTCCACCCACCACAACCTCCACTGCCTCCCGGGATCAAACAATTCTCCTACCTCGGCTTCCTGAGTAGCTGGAATTACAGGTGTGTCACCACGCTTGGCTAATTTTTGTCTTTTTAGTAGAGACGGAGTTTCACCACATTGACCAGGCTGATCCTGAACTCCTAACCTCAAGTGATCCACCTGCTTTGGCCTCCCAAAGTGCTGGGATTACAGGCACTGCATGCCCGGCCTGCTTATTTCTTTGCATTAGAGCCACTGCATGCTCGGCCAGCTTCTTTGTCTGTGTATTGGCTTACCCTTTGTAATTCATCTTGCTATTCACATGTGATTTGTACATATTTTGTATTTAAAGTTAAATAAAAATTTTATTTAAAGACACGTACAGCTGTGTGCGGTGGGTCACCCCTGTAATCCCAGCACTTTGGAAGGCAGAGGTGGGTAGATCACAAGGTCAGGAATTTGAGACAAGCCTGGCCAACATAGTGAAAACTGATCTCTACTAAAAATACAAAAATCAGCCGGGAGTGGTGGCGGGCACCTGTAGTCCAGCTACTCTGGAGGCTGAGGCAGGACAGTCACTTGAACCCGGGAGGTGGAGGTTGTGGTGAGCTGACATTCCACCACTGCACTCCATCTTGGGCAACAAGAGTGTAATTCCATCTCAATAAATAAATAAATAAATAAATAGATAAATAGATAAAGACATGTACAAAGATGGTCAGAACAGCATTATATAGTCAAAATCTGGAAACAACCCAAATGTCCATAGACAGTAGATGGTTATACAGATTGTGTTTTATGTATGTAATGGAATCATACAGAGTATTGAGAACGTACAAACTACTGCTGTAAGTAATCACATGGATTAATTTCACAAACCTAAGCTCCTGGGACATAAAATAACACATACTATATGATTCCATTTATATAAACTTCAAAAACAAGCATAATCCCTACATGGGATAAATTAGAATATAGGTCACTTTGAAGAAGAGGACACAATAGCAACAGAAATAATCACAAAACTGAGCTTCTGAAGTGCTGATTAATTTCTGGCTTCTGTTATGAGTAGTGGTTATACAGGTGTGTTCACGATATAAAAATTCATTGAGCTGTAGAATTATAGTTTGTGCATTATTTTCTTAAAATTATTTTAATTTCAAAGATGCATACACAAAAACATACACGTGTGTTGATATATATATAAGCATGTTTAAAGAAATTCAAGTGTTACTTGACTAGATGGAATCCAGATCATTTGATTTTCCCCTTGTTACTTTTATATATTTTCCAAATGCTTCCCCAAAAGGCCACTGTGCTTTTATGACAAAAAAAGTATTTTACAAATGTTATTTCTTTAAAATTTGCCTTAGAATTGAAACCGGTAAAGAGGTGTTTCTTACAGTTCCAGTAGTTGCCAATGTGCCTGAGGGTTAACAAGATACCAAAATTTACAGCCTGGAGCCAAAATCTAATAATAATGACCCTGGAGTTTGCTGGCTTTTCTTCAAATTTCCTGACCCCCATTTATACCTGCCTATCTGTCTTTACCTATCAATCTACCATTTTTTCTCATCCTGCTCTTTAAAATTCCTATTCATGTTTTCAAACTATTTTGTATTCTCAGACTGTAACTCTTTTTTTTTTCTTCCTTTTTTTTTGGAGATGGGATCTCACTCTATCATCCAGGCTGGAATGCAGTGGCGTGATCTTGGCTCACTGCAACTTCTGCCTCCCAGGTTTAAGTGATTCTCCTGCCTCAGCCTCCCAAGTAACTGGGACTACAGGCATGCACTGCCACACCCAGCTAATTTTCATATTTTTAGTAGAGACAGGTTTCACCATGTTGGCTAGGATGGTCTTGACCTCCTGACCTCGTGATCTGCCCACTTCTGCCTCTTAAAGTGCTGATATTACAAGCGTGAGCCACCACACTCGGCCAAGACTGTTACTCAACCACATAATGTAGAACACAACTGAACTGGTAAGGAAACTAAAAAGTTAAATAACAATTCTATAGTTTTGTGCTAATAAGGGATGATACCTATGGACCATACAGGCATTTTCTTCATTTCTTAATGAATTTTATATGAAATGAAAAAACATTTCATGTCTCACAGAAATGTACAGTCACAACTATATATAATTTCCAGCTTATATATTTCTTGAAGTTTTCTAAATACTTCTTGCTTCAGAAATACTTAAGTAAAAATGGAGATTTCAGGGCTATACATTAGGTCTATTGACTATTGTTCTGAACCAATGGAAACAATTATAAATTAGTTAGCTTGTAAAACATAATTATTTATTTTTTCTTGATTGGTTCAGAAGGATGACAACAATATGCTTCAATATGGATATGTGCCAAAGAGAATGTTTATGTCTTATTAAGGAAAGACTTTTTTTCCATTATTCAAGTTTAAAAACTAGTAAATGAACACAGATCACTTTAATTAACTGTTAGGACAATATGTTAGGTATATACATGTTCACAACAATTAATTTTAAATATAAATATAATGCCAATTAAATTTAAAAGATCTCAAACTAATAAACTTAACAAAAAATTACCTATTTTCTTTTTTCTTTTTTTTTTTTTTTGAGACAGGGTTTCACTCTTATTGCCCAGGTTGCAGTGTAGTGGTGCATTCTTGGCTCACCACAACCTCTGCCTCAGCCTCCTGAGTAGCTGGGATTACAGGCATGTGCCACCATGTCTGGCTAATTTTTGTATTTTTAGTAGAGATGGGGTTTCTCCATGTTCATCACTCTGGTCTCGAACTCCAGATCTCAAGTGATCAGCGTGCCTAGGCCTCCCAAAGTACTGGGATTACAGGCATGAGCCACCATGCCTGGCAAAAGTTACCTATTTTCTATCAAAGGAGTTTGCTCACTGATTATTCAAAAGTTGTATCAACTTATAATTCCACTAGCTTGAAATTCTTGCATTTTAGTACTAAATAATATAATTGATCACTTTCATGTTCATTATTTAACTTAAATATGTCTTAGATTTTTGTCTGAAATAATAGAAAAATTTTCAAAATATATGGTTCATTCTCAACAATGCAAGTAGATAGGTGTGTTGTATTATTTTTGGAGACCAGGTCTCACTCTGTCATGCAGGCTGGAGTGCAGTGGCACAACCTCAGCTCACTGCAACCTCTGCCTCCCAGGTTTAAGCAATCCTCCTGCCTCAGCCTCCCAAGTACCTGGGATTACAGACATGTGCCAACACGGCTGGCTAATTTTTTTTATTTTTAATAGAGACAGTGTTTCACTATGCTGGCCAGGCTGATTTGGAAACTCCTGACCTCAAACAATCTGTCCACCTCAGCCTCCCAAAGTGTTGGGAATACAGGCATGAGCCACGGCATCCAGCCTACTGTTGTAATTTGAATACATATTTATTTTTATAAACTAGTATGGCTCTGAAAGAAGGATACTAATGTAGCATCTTTGTTTTAAATTTTGTTGTTGTGCTTGCTTATGTTTTTTTGAGATATGTCTCATTCTGTGACCCAGGCTGGAGTGCAGTGTGCAAACATAGCTCACTGCAGCTTTGAACTCTTAGGCTAAATTGATTCTCCCACCTCAGTCTCCTAAGTAGGTGGGACTACAGGTGTATGCCACTATGCCCAGCTAATTTTTATTTATTTTATTTTTGTAGAGACAATGGTCTCAGTATGTTGCCTAGGTGGTTTCGAACTCCTCAAGTGAATCTCCTACCTTGCCTCTCAAAGTATTGGGATTATAGGCCTGAGCCACCATGTCCAGCTCATCTTTTTTTATATATAGTATAAAAATGTGAGTTATAAAGCCAGAGTCAAAGAAAGTCCTGTAAATCTATCTCTTAATAAATAATGCATTGTTTAACATTCTTGAGAACATACGTTAAGGGTATCTTATTTATTCTCTTCTAGTATTTCCTATCTCAGGAAATGACATGGCAAAATAATCAACTTAATTTTCTAAGTTACTTTATCTCATCCATGCAGCTGATTAGTCACCAAGTCCAGTTAATTTGACCTTGTAAATGGGCCTTGTATTTTGCAGTTTTGCAGCAATAGATAAATAATACAATTATCATTTCCTGAGTAAATAGCTGGCAGTCAGATAACTGGGTTTTCTGATTAGCATATGTTTAGCTACGTAAGAAAACCAGAAATGTGTTTTTCTCAACAATTTAATGACTAATTTTTAATACATTTTCTTATTAGTCAACTTAATGAACACTTTTAAGGATAGTTTTTAATATTACAAATTTAACAAGCAATTTTGGCTTTAGGGCTAGAGAGGATAAGAGAAGAGATGCTCGTTTTATATTTAATCACAAACATTCATTTCTTTTTTGATCATTTAATTTTTACACCTTTTGAATCAAAATGTGTTAAACATTTCATGGTTACAGGACAATTTCTTCATATTTTGTGAGCATCTCACAGCATAGCCGTTTGTTTTGTGCTATTATGTTTATATTAAATGACTGAAATTCAATAACATTTAATACATAGTTTAAGATATATGTATGCTTAGAATTGATCTCAGCAGAGACTCATGGTCTGTATAGGAATCAGTCAGAAATATTTCAGTCTGTTTATTAAGAAAGTAGAAAAGAGAGATAAGGCAATACTTTGCTCATGGAGCACTTATCATTTATCTATTTCTTAAATAAATAACGTGAGTGTTTAACTTCAAAGGTGCAATTTCTTTTTTATAGTCATCAAGACTCACTATACATCCTCAGAAATAATATACTTATTATTTATAAAGAAATGTGTCTATCATGTTTACTCACAGAACACACAGTCAAGGGCAGTTCAATGAATACTGATAGATGCTTTAAATATCTACTTTTATTATAAGATAATTTTTTATTACATGCTGAAATAAGTTATCTTATAACTTATTTAAATGTCTGAAAAAAGAACAACTAGAAAGAATACTGAAAATTTCCATCTGTAAGAAAGTAAAAGAAATGTTATTTAGAGAACACAAAGTTTTCTTATCTGAATGAGAATCTTCCCTAGTATATCTAAAATCCCTTTCAGTAACAATGGGATAAAGAGGATTGATAGTTTAGAATTTGATCATTTTTTTTGTTTAGGCCAATAAAACAATAAAATTACATATATTCAATAATGGGTATAGTATTTAGAGAATATTAACTTAAAATATGTTCATCCTTAAGTGTATGTCATCTTGTTGCTACAACAGTAAAAGCAAAGCCAACTTCCTTCGGATCATAGAGTTTCATTCATCATGTAGAGAGGATATCCTTCCTACCATTGAAAATTGGCCAAGAGGCATTCTCTCCCTCTGAAGGAAAAAGAAAGAATGTAAAATCTGGAATTTCTTTGAGAAAGAGAAAAAGGAGTTCCTTCTATTACGAATCATGGGTGGGAGAAAGGGAGACACGAGGAGACATGAAGGCAGGAGACAGAGGTCCTCCCCCTTAACCCCACTGCCACTTTGGACCACTCTTTAAATGCAAATGAACTGCAGAAACATTTTGGAGGAAGGGGAAATGATGACTGGGAAAGTAAGAGAAATTTGGGTGAAATCGTCACGGTAGTTTTAAGGAGTATATAAGCCTCCAGAGAATTTCCACAGGTTCCATGGGAGGACCCATCTGATAGGTTACGGCACTGAATAGACCGCAATGGCAGAGAGAGGTGTCCAGAGAGAGAAGCCAGCATAAACGACTGGTAAATACATATTACACCTAGACCACAATTTTAGAATGAAGTCAGGGAGGAGATGAATAGCACTGTTTGGTTGGCAGCTTAACTAGTGAGTATTTACATTGTCTTAAACAGATAATGCTGAAATACTATTCTAAGCAACTCAACTGTGACCCAGATTATACCTACTCCACACCTGTCCAAACATTTTTTATACCTGATGTAATAACATATGTTATTGTCTAAGTAAGAAGATTACATCAGGTATAAAAAATAAAGAAGATTTTTCCTCTGTGCACATCTGAGTGTAGTGTGTAATCCAGTAATTCAATAGCATTTTACAGAAATTAAACCATGACAGAATTGAGTTATCTACTGTATCAATTAATGAGGAAAATTATATTGCTGAGCACATGAAATCTGGTCACAAATATCTAGGCTACAGAATAACTTCACATTTTAGATGAAAAAGATCCTGATCACTGTTTGCATATTTATGTCTCTCACTGTGTTATTGATTAACACAGCGCAATCCATAAGCCCTACTTCCTGGCTCTTTTTCAACCCAGTGTTGCTACTTACAGATAAGAATATCTAAGAGGAAACAGGCTAGGTAGGGTTTTTGAAAAAACATTGGTTTTTTGTTAAAATGAAACAGGGGTGGCAGACTCTTCTGGCATTCATCTTTATACTTTGCTAATCTGAAATGGAGAGTTGATATCTAGAGTTGCAGAAGATGGGAATGAAAGTAAACAATAAAAATGACAAAGCAGAAAATAGCCAGCAGGTATCCTCAATGGGACTGCATCATCCCTTCACTGTCCACCTCTAGATTTTTTTCACTGTTTGTTTGTACTATCTTAATTTTTATATGTAAAATGTTGTGATATTAAGTATATTCATATTCTTGTGCAACCATCATCACTATCCATCTCTAAAACTCTTTTAATCTAGTAAAACAGAAGTTCTATACCATTAAACAATAACTCCCCATTTCTCCCTTCTTTATCTTCTGGCAACCATCACTGTACTTTGAATCTTTGTGATGTGTACTCTACATAACAAGGAAAAGTGTGAATAACTTAGCTAATGTGAATAATGCAGCTATGATCATGAGAGCCCAAATATCTCTTTGAGACTCTGCTTTCAATTCTTTTGAATATATAACTGAAAGTGTGATTGGTGGCTCATATAGTAATTCTAGTTTTAAGTTTTTGAGAAACTGCCACTGTTTTCCACAGTGGCTATACCATTTTACATTCCTACCAATCGTGCACAAAGGTTCTAATTTTTCAACACACTCACCAACATGTTGTTTTGTTGTTATTTTGTTTTCTGTTTGTTTTTTTATGATAGTGTTTCTATTGGGTGTGAGGTGACACCTCATTGTGGCCTTGATTTGCATTTCCATAATATTTACTAATGCTAAGTATTTTTTTCATACGTTTGCTGGCCATTTATATATCTCCTTTGGAAAAATGTCTATTCAAGTCCTTTGCCAATTTTGAATCAGGTTATTTTTGTTGTGTTTTAAAAATTTGCTACACATATTGTATATTAATGACTTATCATATATATGATTTGCAAGTATTTTCTCCCATTTTTATGTTGCTTTTATATTCTATGTCTTTGATACCCCATTACAAAATTGCAAATTCCAGTTGGTCTATTTTTTTTTCTTTGTTGTCTGTGTCTTTGGGGTCATAGCCAATAAATCACTGCCAAATCCAATGCAATGAAGCTTTTGTCCTATGTTTTCTTCTAAGAGTTTTATTGTCTCAGTTTTCAATTTAGGTCATGAATCAGTTTTTAGTTTGTTTTTGCATACGATGTTAGATAAGAATCCAGATTCATTCTTTTGCATGAGGATGGCACCCAACTTAAAAATTATTTGACCAAATAAGTGAACATTTATTTTTGAATTCTCTATTACATTACACTGGTCTGTATTTCTGTTTTTATGCCAATACTACTCTGTTTTGAGTGCTGTAGCTTAGTAGTAAGTTTGAAATCAGAAATATAAGTTCTCCAGCTTTGTTATTTATTTTTCTTTTTGGCTATCTGGGGTCCCTTGAAATTTTAAAAATAAGTTTTAGAATAAGTTTGGTCTTTTAAAAAAATTATTTCTGTAGATAACATCAATGGGATTTTAATAGAAATTGCAGTAAACCTGTAGATTGCTTGGGAGAGTATTGACAATTTAACAATATTAAGTGTTCTCATCCACGAACATGGGATGTCTATCAATTTAATTACTTTCTTTTTTTAAATTTCTTTCTAAAATGTTTGGTAGTTTTCATTAAACAAATTTCTTATCTTGGTTAAGGTAATTTCCGAGTATTTTACTCTTTTTGATGCTATTGTAAATTGAACTGTTTTCTGAATTTTTAACTAATTCATTTTCAGTGTATAAAAATGCCAATGATTATTTTTCCTGATTTTATATTCTGATACTTGGCAAAATTTCTTAGTTCCAACATTTGCGTATGTATGTGCAAACATGTGTGTATGCAATCATTAAAGTTTTCTATGTACAAGTTAATATCACCCCTAACAGAGGTAACTTTACTTCTTCCTTTTCAAATTAAATGTATTTTCTTTCTTTTTTTTTTTTTGGCCTAATTGCTCTGGTGAGGACCTCTGTTACTATCTATGTTGAATACAAAACATAAAAGAAGACACCCTTGATCTGAATCTTCAAAAAATATTAGAATCTAAAAGGTATAGTTTTATCTGTACCCCTCATAGCTTAAAAACGAATAGTATGTTACATGAGATACTTAACTAATACATATTTTTCAACTATAATTAACAAAGTAAATTTAGAAAAGGACAGTCAAATCAAACTTTTTCAATCTTGTCTATAAATAAGTTCACAATGACCAATAGAACACGACCTCTCATCTCCTTCATTCTCATTTTAAGGTGGTAGAAAAGGTGTATTTTGATAAGATTTTCTATTTCGTTCTAGCAATTTCTTTCACACATATTGCTTGTCAACATTTTGATTTAAATAAAATCCATCCATCTATTTGTGCTTAAAAATGTCTGTTTGAACCACAGATTCTTATGTTTAAAAGGTTAATTTTACTATAATTACTAAATATTTAGATAAGAAGAGTGCTATTAAGATGTGAGAGTATTATTTGTATATAATCACTTTTTTTCTTCAGGAACTCACTGTGTATGCCCACATATAAATATATCTCTAAAATTTTATAAATGGTAGAATTAACTGAATAAAGTTTTGTTTGAAATCTAGATGTTTTATACTCTACTAAGATTCTCATTATAAACCTTAGAAAGAAAAACAAAATTTACTCAAAAAATCAGAATTTTAAAGCAAAATGAAACCTGAGTGATTATAAGAATGAGGAAATAAGAACGTAGAAAATTCCAAGTGTCCTGTCCAAGGAGAATTAATATATACAAATAAATTACTGAACAATGAACTAGAGAGAACAAAACTACTAATTTTAACCCAGAACTTATTTTGGTTTTAAGTAGGCAAAAATATTATTAGTAGACTGTGACTGTTTTCCTTCCATCCATTCTCTTGCCTAAGAAATTTTATTTTTAAGGACAGTCTTAAAATATCTTGCTAATATAACTGTAATTAGTTTCTGATTTGTAATGTGACATATTTCAAAGCTATGTATTATCCTTTCTCTTTTTCCTATTCTAATGGTTGACCTGAATGCACTTTCTTAATTTCACTTCACTTTAATTATACCTCTCACACTGTGCTAAATAATTTCTCCTCCACCTGCTTAGAGTATTTTCCCTCACTTATTGCCTAGCCAATTTACCCTCTAAACTTTCATCATAAGTCAAGTTCTTCAATTACTTCCTCTAGAAACTCTCATTGGCTTATTTACATACATCTAACACAGACATACTATAATAATTAAGGGCAAGCCAGGCAGTGTTGGCTCACACCTGTAATCCCAGCACTTTTGGAGGCAGAGGTAGGTGGATCACCTAAGGTCAGGAGTTCAAGACCAGCCAGGCCAATTGTTGAGACCCTGTCTCTACTAAAATTACAAAAATTAGCCGGGATTGGTGGCACATGCTTGTAATCTCAGCTACTCGGAACGCTGATGCAGGAGAATCACTTGAACCCAGGAGGCAAACGTTGCAGTGAGCCAAGATCACTCCATTGCACTCCAGCCTGGGCAAAAAGAGTGAAAATCTGTCTCAAAAAATAAAAATAATAATTAAAGGTCATTGCCTATATAAAAATTAAACTTAGGTTTTATTTACTTTTCTATCACCTAAGTATGTACTATTATCCCCACTGTTTTCTAAAACTGTTTTATATATTTTATTTTTTATATAAAATATTTTATTTTATTATATAATATATATAAAAATGAATGAATACTTTATATATATAATAATATATATAGAATGGTTTTAGAAAACAGTGAGGATAACAGTAGGTACTTAGATGATAGAAAAGTAAATAAAACCTACGGTTAATTTTTATATATTTTATACATATATATATATATATATATATATGTTTATTTATGTAATGTATGAAAAATGTTAAATAGCTTATTATGGAGAGATTGCAATTATCAAATGTAATTATTTCTATCTTACTTTTAGTTAAGATGAGAAAACTATTCAGACATCAATTTTATATTTTTATTATAATAAAATTTCAGAAATCCTCCTAAAATAAATGTGAAGAGTGCATTACCATATGCTTTCAGCTGATGTATTATATAGATTAAAGAAATCATCTCAAGGGACCTGGAGATATGTTGCTAGTTAAATTGGGTGAGCCTTGCTTATCAATCTATAATGGGTTTGAAATTATTTCTAGACAATAGCATTGAGTTGACACATAAACCCTCCCCCCAAAAAAGAAGCACCTAACACATGGTATAGAAATAGTGAACAAATTATTAACAATGGTAATATTACAATACATAGAAACCAGGATGCTAGCAGTTGTGGACGAGACAGTTTGAATAATATAGACAAATGATTTTAAAGCAGTTAAGAATGCCTAACAATTTTTTTTTTTAAAGTGAGTTTTAGGTCTAAAGAAAATAGAATTTATCTTCTTTAGAATTATGAGCCCATTTAAGTTACTTAGGTAACCAAGAATTACTTAGGATTCTGACTGCTACTTACAAATGCCTGTGGAAGCAAGTAAATCACTCTACTAGTGCTTAAAGATATTTATCCACAAAATCTACTCCTCCTCTCTGACCCTTAAAAAATGACAGTAAGTGGAACAAGTCTAACATGGTAAACTGCCAGAACACATTTCATAGTGTAGTGCAAATGACAGACACAATGGAATACACGTTAGAATAAAGGAGATTTCATTTTCCCTACAAGTTAGGTGAGAATGCTGATCTCAAGTATCTGTTCTGCCAAGTCGAAGGTTACAGCACATTCAGAGTATAGGTGCATGTATTAATATCCTGTTGGAGAAAAGAGCACCACTTCTAGTAATTATAAGAAGTTGCTCCAGATGCAAAATATTAATTCATGTCTGTAATAAATTGTTTAAGACTCTCTCAGTGGCTTTAATACTATTTTTAAAACCCTTTCCCAGGAAGCATACTCACCCCATCTGGCCTGCCATCCGAAGCTGTGATGATCAGAATGTAGCGATCAGTGCTTTCCCTGTCCAGTGCTTTCCCTAAGGTTAGAATCCCCGTGCTAGTGACAAAACAAACAAAACAAAACAAAACCAAAACAAGGCAAAAAGAGATATTACATCACAAGAAGAGTCTTCTTAGTATAGCAAATTACTTTTGATAGCTTTTTCTCCCCTCTCAGAAATCATAGCTTGAGTATTTTAGATGTATATTACTAAGATTCATCCCGAAAATTGAAAAAGCTTTTAAGGCTGTCAAATTTCTTAGTAGTATCCGTGAATTACAAAACTGACACTGAACTGATTTCCTAGCTTCCAGGAAATAAAACATAACAAAAACCAAAACTGTACTTAATTCATTCCAGGAAGAACAGTGACTATCTTGTTTTCGATTATTTCAGGAGAAAAGACTTCATTATTCCTTAGCAGTTTCAGAATTCTTTGAGACGAGGAATAGTTTCTTTTAACTAATCTACATTACCTTCCAATTTATATCACATATATGTTCATTACAAAAATGTAAAAACCCATCTAAATTTTATCTCTGACAAACTCTATGGATAAAAGTTTTTCTTTTTTCTTAATTTAAAATAATAGAGGCCCCTTGTACAAAATTTGAAAATATAATTTTTAAAAATTAATGACATTGTTTTTCTGTAATATTTCTTTTTGTACTTTATTATAACCACATTTAAATATACGATTGTTTCAGAGGAGGAATCATTCTGCTTATTTTTCATTTTTTAAGTAAACATGATTGTATTAGAATTCATGTTCTCATTTTATAATTTTTTTAAAACCCCTTTTGTGGATACACTAACAACTTTAGTATTTTGTTATTCTTTGGAAATTTAGTTGTTTCTTAATTTAACTGATGTATAATGGGAGATTAACAGCAGTGGGGAAAATTCTTGCACTTAGAATGTTTTTAATACTCCTTACTTTTGCACTGCTCAGAATAAATGTTTCCAAATATTTAAGACTTTATTCACCCATGTAAATTACTTTATAACAATCTGACTATTTGTATTGCTCTCTAATGCAGGTTTGACATTTATTTCTTAGATTTTACAATCTGACATTGTACATATTTTAATTGAGCATAACAAGCATCCACTGCAGAGGAGAGTTCATCTGAATATAATAAGACATTAAAATATTTATCAAGTCCAAAACATAAATTGTTTCTGATGGATAAAATGCTTTCATTTTAAGGTAAGTGCTTTTATTGTAAAGAGAATTTAAACAATTCATATCACATATGGTAGTTGAGTACAAAGGCTCAAAGCCAATGAGTCAAACTCATAATCACAGTTAGTCCATTTGTTTATTTTATTGTGATAGTTGACATGGACTTTTTAAAAAGTTCTGAACATATGGCATGCCCATGAAAAACTGACTTTGCTTCCTGTACATTTTTAAAATGTTCTGTCAAAATAACTGAAAACCAGTTCCCAGAGCATGTTGACAACAATTAAGTTTGGACCAGCTTTCTACAGTACAGAAGGTCCAGATAATCCCATTTGAAAATGACATTAAATGAGAAAAGTAAGACATGTATTTCTTCTGAGGCTTATTCACAATTATCTTAAGAAATGAGAAATCAGAAAATCTAGCCACAGTATAATAAGGGAAATAAAGAAAACTGAGTTACCATTTTCATTTGTTTCTTCCCTCAGTTTAATTCTCTATATTCCTCCTTGCACATTAAATTAGAAAATTACTAAAAAGTATATTGTATATTTACGATGAATTACAAAACTGACTGTGATAACTGAGTTGATTCCCTAGCTTCCAGGAAAAAACAAAACAAAACTATGCTTAATTCATTCCAAGAAGAACACTATCTAGCTTGTTTTAGATTATTTCAAGAGAAAAGATCTGTTATTCTTTATCACGTTCAGAATTCTTTGAGACAAGTATTAGATTCTTATAAGTAATCTATATCACCTTCCAATTTTATATAGTATTTGGAATATATATATATATATATATGTATATATATATATATTTTATACTCTCTATATACTATTTAGAACATATATATTCCAAAAGTACTATATGCTGTGTACAATATAGTATACAGTATATTTATACTCAGGGCCATCTTACACACAAACAGCTAATTGTCTATGGTCTGGTGATTATCACTAGAAGTAGTTTTTACGTAATATGTGGACCTTGTGACTCAGTGTTGTAGGCAGTTGTGTGGTATATTTGGGCAATGCAGAAGCGGAGAAAAACAGGCACTGTATTTTGAGATTCATAGCTGAAAGTCTAGTTTATGGGTACACATGTACATCCTTTTATTATGTGGGGATCGCTCCAGCGTAGAGGCCTTTTGACCGTGCCTCCGCCATAATGTGAGCTTGAGCCTAGACACATTTCCACCTTCTTTATGGAGGCAGTTGAGCTATAAGGAAGCAGGAACTAAAAATGGATGATTCTGTTGAAGTTATTTTAGACTCCCTGACGCCGACACAATGGCTTGGTGATGGCTGTGTGGTCTTACTAGACATTGTGTTTTATCTTAAATCCTGTTCTGGGCTAGTTTTATGACTCTGGTTACTGAGCACGGCCTAGGCCCTGTGGCCATTCATGTGATTCTTGGAGACTGTT
>CAUYLG010068110.1:0-107408 GCA_963573385.1 Cacajao melanocephalus
TCAACTGATTCAAAAGTCATTTTAGCTTCATAGGCTCTTAAAAGTTAGAGTTATCATTTCTGCTATTTATTCTTTCAGTTATCTTTCCATCTACCCATCCATCTGATCCATTTTGTTGATGCATGTTATGTATAAAATACTATGCTGGCTGGGCACAGTGGCTCACACCTGTAATCCTAGCACTTTGGAAGGCCGAGGTGGGTAAATCACCTGAGGTCAGGAGTTTGAGACCAGTCTGGCCAACATGGTGAAACCTCATTTCTACTAAAAATACAAAAATTAGCTCGGTGTGATGGTGTGTGCCTGTAATCCCAGCTACTTGTGAGGCTGAGGCAGGAGAATCGCTTGAACCTGGGAGGCAGAGGTTGCAGTGAGCCAAGATGGCGCCACTGCACTCCAGCCTGGGCAACAGAGTGAGACTCCCTCTCAAAAAAAAAAAAAAAAAAAAAAGAAAAAGAAAAGAAAAGAAAAAGAAACTATGCCAAAGATCACAAAAAATATAGTGACATATAAAACCTATTTGTTGTGCTCTAGGCATTGACATCTGGCTGTCAACCATGAGTATGTGCAGGAGTCTATCTATTAATATTATGGACCATGCTCAAAGACTTCTTCCCCAATCTTTTTCTCTTTCCATTAAGTTTGAAGTAAGGTTTTCTGAGTGAAGTATCATAGCACCTATAGTCTCATAGTTTTTCAAAAATTTCTGGTTATAGTACACTTCTTTCCTTTATCCCCTTTGTTCCCAATTATCAAGCCATTTTGGATATCCGGTATTGGTATCCAGTATTATTAAATAGCAAAACAGAGAATTATTAACAAAACGTTTGTAGATGTAATAGGTTTTATGGTATCCAGTATTATTAGATAGTAAATCAGAAAATTATTAACAAAATTTTATAGGAATAATGGATTGTATGGCGCAAGTGAATTGAATGATTTCGTTGCTCACTCATTTTTAGCAAGTACAGCTGATCATTTGAGGCCCTACTCATTGTTTGACTTTGCAAATTCTTACTATTATAAATCTTTTGGGCTCTGAGAAAGCTCTTATCATAGTCTCTTTGTGCTGTTATAACAAAATACATGAGACTGGGTAATTTACAAACAACAGAAATTTATTTCTCGTAGTTCTGGAGGCTGGAAACTCCAAGATCAAGGCATTTGTCGTCAGGTTCAGTGTCTGGTGAGGGCTAGTTCTCTACTCCCAAGATGGTGTCTTGTCCCTGTATCCTCCAGAGGGCCAAATGCTGTGTTCTCACTTGGCAGAGAGATAGAAAGGGCTAACTCACTCCCTCAAGGCCTTTTGTAATGTCACCAATTCTACTTATTTATGAGGGCTCTGCCCCCATGACTTTATTACCTCTGCAAGGCCCCACCACTCAATACTATCACATTGGTGATTACGATTCATCACATGAATTTTGACCATAGTCGTTGTCATTCTTTCATTTTCATGTATCCTTAAAACTTTGCCTTTCTCATTTTAATGCACTTTATCCACAGTACGCCAAAATCTCTAAGCTTACAAATAACTTTTCAATATTTTTGTTAACCTATCTGACAATATATAGGAAACTAAAAGTGCAGTTTTTGATACACTTTTTAACTGCCATTTTATGTGTACTATTGTTATAGAACCCCATCCACAGTGCGTGGGTTTATTGTATGTATGAACAAGATGAACAAGACCTTATATATAGTTTGGGTCATTTTTATTCATTAGTGCTTTCCTTATAATCTCTGAATGTCATCTTATTAGTAAATACTACTATTTTTTAATAGTAACTAGCATGTCTGATCATCCCAAATGTCTAGGTTCACATTTTAAAATAAGTTATGTCTTTGGGCTTAACAGTTTGTTGAAAGGTAGCAAAGATTGAGTCATGGTTGTATGTTTTTGGAAGTAGAATTCAACTGTAAATAGAAATTGGTTGTTCAGATCTCACTACATATAAAAGAATGAAAGCTTTAGGAAAAAAACTTCCCAAAGTACCCATTTTTTATGTGATAAGTATCCTGAAACTATTTGAGAAAAAAGTGTATATTTGTTACAGTTAACAAATGATTGTGTTTTTGTTACAGCTAACAAATAATTGTGTTTTTTTATTCTTCATTGAGAGAAGGAAATTTCTTCTCTCCTTTTCACATTTCTTTTTCTTATTAGAAACTAACCGATCCCTTTATAAAAATAAACTGCAGAGCACTAACATGTGTATATATAAGCATGTATGTGGGGTGTAGGGTATGTTCAGGGTATGGTGTGTGTGTATCTGCGTGTGTCTGTAATGAAATATATGGTAGTGTTGTTGTTGTTGCTGTCGTTTCAGAAATCTGCTTGGTCTTCTGAGAATTCATTCATTTTATATATGCATCTACATTGATCTCTATCTTTGAAATCCATGAAATGTTTTTTGACAGTACTTCCTTTAATATAGTGTGCTGGAAATCTGAAAATTTCTACCCAGATTAGTTATAGAAAATTAGCCAGTGGTTTTGCACTCTCTATAGAATCAAGGCCCAAGACCTACTGTTGTTACTCAGGGCCTTGTTTTATCTGGCCTCTCTTTCTTTCAGCCATGAATCTCTCAATTACACAGCAAAACTCTTCATACTAGGTAGACAAGGATCTTCAAAATACTTCCCAATTACTTAATACAATATGTATTTTTTAACTGTCTTACCACTAAGAAGGGTTTTATATCTGAATTTTATCCATACAAAAAAGGCCAGCCCAAGCCTCCAGAACTCCAAAAAGTTATCGCTAACTGCTGAAACACAGTAATTTCACTATGTGAAATTTCACTTTGAACTTGTAGCATCTGCAGATATACCATACATATTCTTAATTCTTTTCCTTTCACACCCTTTATATCTAACTCTTAAGCTAATAATTTAACCTACACTGTAATTCAAAATATGTCCCCAATCTTACCATGTCTCCCTTCCCTACCACCCTAGACCAGGCGTTCATCATTTCTCACTTGGACTCCTTCCCTATCCTCTAAACTGATCTGCCTGCTTCCACTTATACACCCAACCTAGTCCATTCTTGAGCAGTCAGAATAATTCTTTTAAAAGAGAAACCAGATCACATCTCTCCCCTGATCCCAACTATCCGATGACCTCTAATCATACTTAGAATGAAATGCAAATCTTTACTGTGGTTTAAAGGCCCTACATTATCCGACCCTCGGTAACTTCTTAGTTCCTATCCTTTTTCTCCTTGTATACCACCCTCCAACTAGACTCCAACTACACTGCCTTTCTCCCTGTTCTTCAGACCTGCCAACCATATTTTCACTGCTCAATTAATACATAGAAAGTGAATTATTGGTTAAATGTAGACTGTTTCCTTCTGAAAGCAAAAATAAATACCACTGTCTTCAAAAACGACTGACTTCCCAGAATTCTTGATTTTAATTTTAAAAGGACAAACTGCAGGAACATGTTAAACAGTAAGGAAACCATTCACTACATCAGAATTCCATATGATTTCACTGCATGTTAGTAATTTAGTATATTATAGAATATGAGGTATTCTAATGAACTTTATGCTGTACACTTATCATGATAGTTTGTTTTCGCCTATGTTTATAATAACTCTATTTGTTGTACATGGGTATGTGGGAAAGAAATTAATTTTCTCCTTAAGAACAAAGCAACTATTTCACTCATGAGATAAATCTTGAAGATTTAAAAACCACTTATAATTATACATTATTCATATTATGTTAAGTATTTTCTTAGTAAACTACATAATTTAGAATGACAATTGGACAGATGGGCAGAACCACATGCATCCACTATTAGGCAGTTGGTGAGCATAAGATGCCAGAAAGAAGATTAGGAATATCAAGGCAGGGAGCTTCCGATCGCTCTTGCAAACATTGACCCTTTGCTTCTCACTCTCCACGATGCATTTCCTTTGAAAAGTAATGCCTTCCAAAACAAATTTCTGTGTTTTATATCCAAACGTACTCTATACTTTCTCATGGTTATTGATATATAAAAAATAAAATGAAATGTTTAGGCAGACCAAAAGAAGAATTTCCTCCTCCCTCTGCCTTTTATGCCAAGATGACAGCTATGAAATGTACAGTACGTTTTCTCTGCAAGGAATGTAACAGTGTTCTGTTGCAAGAAGATGAGAAGGAGAGAAAGGTTGCACACTGAGGAATAGAGTGTCATTTGTCACTGCCTGGACTCATCAGCCATGTGGAACTCTGAGAGGCACTGACTGAAACGCCAGACTTCTTTATTTCTTAAGAACACTTCAGCAAAAAAGATTTTATTAGGAACAGAGAAAAATGTAAAAAACGAATTAGCTTTTGTGATGCAGAGTAGTCATCTCTGAATGTTGATCAAGATTAAGAGCGTGGACTTTGTAACCTCTTTTATCCATAGTCTATACTGATTTAACTAGAAAACTGTTATTTCAGGTGGTGTTTTGGGTGTGGCACACCTTTATAATTAATGAAGAATCTAGTCATATCTACTGAAAAATTCTGCCGACTTTAATGTTTGATCTGGTTGAAACCATTTTAGCTTGATGATTATTCCTCTCCAGCAGAGAATCAGTTGATATCCTACAGCAAAATTATGTGGAAGGGCGGCCATTAGCTTCACATCCAATGCAAATTTTGCATGTATTTACTCTTCCCTAATCCAAAATACATCAGATCTAGATGCCAGTGAAACTGTTTGAGCTAGATGGCTTGGGAGTGATAGCTTTTTTCATTTCCTGTTCTCAGACCTCTTATAATTGATAGAGTAAAATCAGAAGAGCCCTAGAGCTGTCCCACGCATTCTCCCTCATAAAAGTAGAAATAATGACAACACCTATCATAGGGAACATGCTCACCTTTTTCTTACCAGAAAAATTTGGATATTTGCTTGGAATTAATACCTTCCTAAAAATGTTGGAATTTGGTTATATGCCAAATTTTGCTCAATTAATTCAGTATAGTCTGTATGGAATTATTTTTGCCCTATTTTTTCACTTAGGTGTTCTCTATCCAGGATTTTAACTGAACCCAAATCAGCCAGAGACACAGACATGGCTTTTGCTACCACCAAGGTTAATTCTTCTTTTAAAGTTATTTTTTTTTAATTTGGTAAAATGTGGCTTTGAAAGTTTGTATTTGTCTAGTGTTTTTAATGTACTTTCCTCCTTTTCTTTGGTTATATGTCTGTTTTTCTTGTTCAAATTGATTTTTAACCTGCTTTTTATGTTAGATTTTATGAACTTCTGTCTGAATTTTGAATATCTTTCTTAATTTGTCTTCTATATGTTTCTTTCTGGATTACTGTAAGATTTATTAGGTTTTTAATCATTATATTTGTTACCTTAGGGAATGTGTTTGAAAATATTTTAAATGGAATCACCAGTTAACACAGCATTGGAATTTTTCTTGTTAGAGATACATTGTTTTCCAGGCATTTTATTGACAGAGAAGTTAGTATGATATTGTTATAATGTGTTTGGCTGATATTAACTATTCTAAGATGCATTATTTCTGAGAACACCATTTTCTGATTTCATTCAGGCACACTTCACACAAACTGGTAAAGGCAATACTTTTTTCAAGACCTGTTAATGGATATATACATAAAAACTTGCATTGTTTACATGCCCATTTCAGATCCTTTATGTGACCTAAGCTAGAGATGCATTTCAACTGTTTTTGTTTTTCTAAAAATATTTATTTTTTATAGAGACAGTGTATCTCTGTGTTGCCCAGGCTGGCCTCAAACTCCTGGGCTCAAGCAATTCTCCTGCCTCGACCTCCCACAGTGCTGGGATTACAGGTGTGAGCCACTGCACCAGGCCTTTGTTTTTATTTTTTTTAAGCATTGTATTTTGAAAGGGGGTTGAAGGTGATCCCTAGATGGCAACCAATAATGATTCAAGAAGCAAAGCTATCTAAAAAGTAATTTTATAGGAAAATGCAGAACATAAGTGAGCCCACAAAAATTATATTAGGTTCTATTTACATCACTACCTTTTTTACATGTGATATTGTACTAACACTTAATGAATTTCTGTGCAGTGCCATACACCATTATAAATTCTAGGATAGAAGAATGAGTGAGAAATGTTCATAGGTCTTAGAAAGAAGGAACACAGCATCTCTGTGTAATAGTTATTTCAGCTCTTCTTTTCTGCCTCATTCACATATTAAATCTCAGAAAAGCTAAAGTCATAGTTATCCCAGATCTATTTTAGACTCCAGACACTTAGTTCAGTGTCTTGTTCTCCTTATCAGACTGGAATCATTCCAAACCTCTTAACTTCCAGGCAACCACGATAATGGGACAGAAAGGACACTAAATCTGCCACACATTTATCTTGATACTCTATCCAGTCTTATTTGGTACTGAAGGTCACAAGTAGAATAAGGTGGTTGTTGTTGCTTTTTTGTTTTTAATAGAAGAAAAAAGAACACTGCGAGCCCAGAGTGAATGTCTAACACTGATTCTTGAGTAACAGGAATTTTCTATGCAGGAGGATCTCTATGCAAAGATATATTTTATCACCATTTAAGGATCTCTTTGCAAAGATATCCCATATTTTAGCATTCACAATAAACTATGGGGTAATATATTATATGTGGTATGGCTTGAATTCTAGAAATCTGAATTCTAGAAATGGTCCCTGCAGTTAAGGAAATATAATGTGGCCTTCTCCAGTTTTCTATGATGAATAGGATAACAGTATTAATATTAGCTGTGTGACCATGAACAACTTGCTTCATTCTTTAGTTGCATCCTCTGTATAAAATAAGAATGAGAAAATTTATATCTGCGAGGTGTGATGGAGATTGCACGGGATAAATGTGATCCCAGAGTCTGGCACTAAAGAGCTTAATTCTTATAGTCCTCCCCTGTTTCTCCGTATACTCTAAAGGAATTTTGTTGGAGAACATCTCTATTACTCATCAAATTGTGCTGTGGTTAGTTGTATATCTTCTCTGCCAAATTGCAAACTCCAACACTGATGTGACCTTACATTTTACATGGTACTTTATGATTTTTAAATTGTTTTTGTAATTTCAAATACACAGTATAGTTAAGTGCTTATTATTAGTATTATTATTGCTGTTGTCGATATTATTATTACAACAGCTTCACAGTAAGATGGGCAGAAAAAAAGTTTAATTTCCATTTTTTAAATGCATTTTTGAGGCTCACAGAAGTCAAGGAAACCAGTCACATGCCTAATGAGTGACCCAGAAGAAACAAATCGTGATTCACTGATTCCAAGCTCAGTGCTTGCTTTACTGCATCGTAAAGACTATTACACAACCCAGGTATATCACATGATTCTCAGCTATATTCATACATATCAGAAAAAGCATCCTACTCAAAATTGCTAGCAGTCAACAAATACTGATACTCCTTAGTGTTTAAATCTTCATCAAATGAAATATTAAAACCAATGGAAGAATGGACAGTGAAAGGTTTATATTATTTGTATGTCATAAGTCAGCTTTTTTCAATCACTCATTATTAGTTTAACTGGTAAAAAATTATTTACATTTAGCATAAAACTTTCCTATATTCTCAATATATTTCCTTCAGTAGAAAAGCATAACCTCCCAGTTTTCTGTTCTTTGCTTGGATGCTTGCTAACTCATAACCCAGCTATCAAACAGTAAGGCTTACAAAACACTTATTAGAATGACTAAAATCCAAAACACCGACAGCACAGGATGCTGGTAGGATGTGAAACAACAAGAACTTTCATTCATTCACTGATGGTGGCAATACAAAATTGTACAGTCACTTTGGAAGGTAGTGTGACTGTTTCCTACAAAGCTAAACCTAGACTTACCATATATATTAGTCCATTTTCACAGTGCTATAAAGAAGTACCTGAGACTGGGTAATTTGTATTGGAAAGTGGTTTATTTAATTGACTCACAGCTCACCATGACTGGGGAATGAAAACTTATAATCATGGCAGAAGGAGAAGGGGAAGCAAGACACCTTCTTTGCAAGGTGGCAGGAAGGAGAATGAAGGCAGGAGGAACTACCAAACACGTAAAACCCTCAGCTCTGATGAGAACTCACTATCGCAAGAACAGCGTGGGAGAAACAGCCCTCGTGATCCAGTTACCTCCACCTGGTCTCTCCCTTGACATATGGGGATTATGGGGATTATAATTCAAAATGAGATTTGGTGGGGACACAAAGCCTAACCATATCACCATATGATCCAAAATCATGCTACATAATATTCACCCAAATGAAATGTAAACTATGTCCACACCAAAACCAGCACATGTATGTTTATAGCAGCTTTATTCATAATTGCCAAAACTTGGAAGCAACTCAGATGTTCTTCAATAGGTGAATGAATAAACAAACTGGCACAGAGACTCAATGAAATATTATTCAGTGATAAAAAGAAATGAGCTATCAAGACACAAAAACACATGGAGAAAACTTAGGTACATAAGCCAGTTTGAAAAGGTTGCATATTGTATGATTCCAACTATATGACATTCTGAAAGAGACAAAATTGTGGAGACAGTAAAAAGATCAGTGGTTGCCAGGGCAGAGGGATGAATGGGTGGAGCACAGGGCATGTTGAGGGTAGTGAAACTATTCTTTATGATACTGTCACAGTGGATACATGATATTATACCTTTGTTAAAACTCAGAATTGTACAATGCAGAGTGAATCTTAATATAAACTATGGACTTTAGTTATAGTAATGTATCAATGTTACTTTATCAATTTTAATAATGTACTACACTAATGCAAAATGATATTAGGGGAACTGCAGGAAGGGTTAGTGGAGTATATGGGAATGGGAATGCCCTATACTTTCTGTACAATTATTCCATAAACCTAAAACTTCTTTCAAAAATACAAGCTATTTGCCATGTGCAGTGGCTTACACCTGTAATCCCAGCACTTTGGGAAGTTGAGGCCCATAGATCACTTGAAGCCAGGAGTTCGAGACCACCATGGCCAACATGGTGAAATCCTATCACTACTAAAACTCCAAAAAAATAAAAATAAAAGAAATTAGTCCTACATGGTCGCTTATGCTTGTAATCACAGCTACTAGGGACGCTGAGGCATGAGAATTGTTTAAACTCAGAAGGTGGAGGTTGCAGTAGGCTGAGATCACACTACTGCACTCCAGCCTGGGTGACAGAGCAAGAAGACTACTCTGTTTCAAAAAAAAAAAAAAAAAAAAAAAAAAAGCAATGTAAAGCTCAGTCTAGATGCAGTACCAGAATAAGAAGAACTTTATTTCACCTGTCCTACAAATTATGGTTGTGTGCCACTTTGGTAAAACTCAGTATCCTAATATGTAAATTTAAGATTTATGGGAAAATTATTTGTATTTCAAAATAATCCTTAATGAATCTACTCCTTCTAAAGTAGCCATTAATAAAGCAGTTAATGTTTCATTTAATTATAGATTAATGTACATAAGATATGCCAGGAATGCAATTGGAAACTAGGAAAGGGGTGTTATTCTAGTAACTTCCACATAGCATTGTGAGGGGTTTTCTGCTTTCTCCAGATGTCATTTAATTACACATTAGACAAATTTTTTTGTGAGCCTATTATGTAGTCCTTCGCTAGCACTGAGGAGACACGCTTTGTGACCTTGGTGATTTAACATTCAAATTTCATTTTCACCTACACTCTTCCTTGTTTTTCATGCCTGTGTAGATTGTAAATTATTCCTCAGATGAAGACATTTTACTCACCTTTGTAACATCCACAGTGTCTAGCACTCGATGTCTTCAAAAACAATTGGCTTCAAGAATTGATTGACTCAATGAGACATTCCATGACTGAATTAATACGCACACATCTATTTCTACTTCCCTGCTTACTTAGAAGGTGTGACAATGAAATACTGAAACAGGAATGCATTACTTATGGACTCAATCTCATTTCTTTACAATTGCTGTTATTCTTTCTTAAAAATAATGTTATTTTACAATTCTACTGACTTGTCACTCTTCATTATAAATTCATATCCCCATTTCACCTGAGAATAATAAAGGCAAGGAAGTGTTTTAAATGATCTTTTTTAATAGCTAGCATCCATTGAGCAAATCAAAGTATGAAAATAATATCAGTGTCAGTGATTATTATAAAGTTGTATGCACAAAACATTCCAGTGATTGGGGCTAATATAGAGAAAACATCTCGATATTTGAAATTTTGCTTTTCTGTAAATATTTTGATATGTACTTACCTTGTATCAATTATAACTCCAAAGGATTGCAGGAAACAAATAGTGCACACAAATTAGGTAGCTGGAGGAGACTTTATAAAGGGACTAATTATGAAGGTTTACGCTGGGTTAGGAAAAAGCACAAGGAATAGTGCAGTACTTTAGGATGGTAACAGTGAGCACCATTACAACCACCAGGCCAAAATGAACTAAATGAACAGGGAGATTACCATTTATCAGAAAAAAAGAGAGAAAGGAGGGAAAGGGGGAGAGATGAGCAAGTAAGTCCTATGTGAAGACGACTGCCTGACATGAGCTGTGTGATCTTGGAGTGGCACAGCCTGCCTGAACTGGCCTGGCAGGGAGTGAATAGTCAATATCTGGAAAATGGATCACCTGACCTTACTGTCCTCCCTCTGTTTCCTCTTTTTGGTGTTCCCTCTTGGCCAAACTCACAGCATAGACAAAAGGAAAAGAAATGCATTGATGTAGCAGTGGTTCTAAACCAGGGGCAGTTTTGCTCCCAGGGAACATTAGTGGTTACCACAACTCTGGGGAGGAGGGGAGAGGAGGGGAGTGCTACTATGATCAATGAGGGATTTTTCCAAGCATCTACAATGCACTGGACATCCTCCCACAACAAAAGTATCCAGTTTAAAATGTCATTAGTGCCAAGTTAAAAAACTCTGATGTGGTCAATACAGTACATCTTCCCTGGGCACAGTGCAGGAGTTGGGTGGAGAGAGTTTCTGACGGGGAAAAAGGAAGAAACCAGCATGCCCCACAGAAGTAACCAATGCAGATACCAGATATAGGAAAATACAGCACTTAAAATACAAAAGTCTCAGGGTTATATCTGGTAGTGTTTTGTGGAATTTATTAAAATTCAGCCTGGAGTGAGTAATATTTAGCAAGCCAGGTTTGTCTTTATAGAAATCCTTGTGGGATTTATACAAGGATCTATTAATAAAGGGCACACACAATACTCATATTACCGTCAGTCAAGTTATGTAAAACATGGCAAGAATGTAATAGGACAACATGATGTATTCACAAAGGATTTCAGGACTACACAGATAATCCTCTAATGCTTTCACTTATGTACTGTGAAAGGCTATAGTCTGCATAGTGATAATAGCCACGTAAGATAGTAAACTTGACATTTATGCAGCTATATATCTTTGCAAACACCAGGATGCATGCCCTTTCTACCTGGTCGATTTTTTATTTTATTAATCTCTAATTTTTTCCCTGGAGCATTCTCCATAAAACTGTTTCTCACAACTTAAATCTTTAATCTATTGCATGGATTTCTGACTTATTCTCTACTTTTCCTCTTCCCTCAGCAATGCCATATAGTCCTATGACTATTTATCCCTTTGTCTACATTTCTAGCCAGATCTCTTGCCTGATACACACTCTTGTATTTCTGTTTGTATGCTACACAGTTTTACTTAAATGTCATACTATTACTTTGATATCAACAGCTCTCAGTTTAACCTAATTTTTCCTTCATGCAAGGAGTCCCTTCATATCAGTTATCACCATTGGGACCAGAATTTTTCTTATGATCTCCTATAAGCCATATAAACCATGATGCCTCCATAATTCCCTCCCTCTCACATTTAGCCATAAGATGATTTTAGGATCCTTGTCTTTTCTAGCCTCTCTTTCATTCTCTCCCCCATCTCTTCCATCATGAAGGTTTGGATAGGACACTCATCAACTCATGCCTAGATTAGTGCAATAGACTGAGCCTGTGCAGCTGTGTTTAGCTTTCTCTCCCTGTTGACTTTAACTGGCACATATATCACTTCACACATCATTTTTCATTCAAACCTACTTAACTGGCTCTTCATTCATAAGAAGCTAGAATTTGTCATTTGACTGATATTTTAAAGTTTTCATATTTTTTCTTCATCCTTGTTCTAATGTTCTATATTTTGTGATTTGTTCATTCATACACTTAAGACTTGGCTAACCACTGAGCATCCAGGAAATTCAGTATCTATCATATGAATTATCTAATGCTGGTTGATCCATTGTCATTAGAACACAGGAGGCTTTTCCTGCTTTTGTGTGTGTTTGTCATCTAGTTCATGCCTAAAATTCTTTCTTAGATCTTAAATTTCTAAGGTACACATTTTTGCCCAAGTTACAGTAATCTCTGCCGTAATCTCTGATGGAATCTGTTCCCTATGGTGCACCTGCTAAAGTTCTTAAAGATGACATTTTTCTTCTTGGTTTCCCTGGTACCTAGTACAATTTCTTATATAGGTACTAAATAAATGTTTCCTGTTGAACTCTACACCTGCTCTGTATAATACAATAGCGACTAGACACATGTTGCTATTAAGCATTTCAAAAGTAGCTAGCATGAGTTGAGATATAGGGGCAAAATACACAATGGATTTCAAAGACAGATTGTGAAAAAACCCATAAAATTTCTCAGTAGTTTTTATATAGATTACATGTAGAAATGATAACATCTTGAATAAGTTGTATTACCTAAAATATAAAATTCACCTGGTTCTTTAAAATTTGTTAAATCTGGTGGCTAGAAAATTTAAAATTACACATTTGGCTAACAGAATAATTAAAATGGACAGTGTTGCTCTAGATTAAGTTTGCGTAACCTGGGGCCTGCGGGCCACATGTGGCCCAGGACAGTTTTGAATGAGATCCAACACAAATTTGTAAACTGCCTTAAAACTTTATGATTTCTTTTTAGATCATCAGCTGTTTTGAGTGTTATTTTATGTGTGACTCAAGACAATTCATTCTTCTTCAAATGTGGCCCAGGGAAGCCAAAAGACTGGACACCCTGCTCTAGATAGTACAGCGTATGAGTAGTTAACGTGTACTGTGAGCAATGTGATCTGATAGAATATTTAATGTTGTGTGATGGTACATTTTTCAAGTCAGTTATTATGTCTACCTATGCAGTTTAACAATAGTGATGGGAGAGGGCAGCTTGATTACAGGTTTTCATCTTTTGACTAACTTGCCAGCTGAGAAGGACCCAAGTTATCTGAATGCTTAACTCAAGTCATTTGTATTCACTTGCAGAATTTCAAGGATGTTTATATGCCTTCAACTTGCTTTAAATTTTTTCTCAGTGAAAATTTTTCTTAAAATGAGTATGTAGTATTCAAATTTATCCTTGTTTCCTATGATTATCTTTTCATAGCACTGTGGTTTCCAGGAACCTTTTTTGAGGATGCATACTATATGTAACTATTGCACAGTTTGGTTGCATGTGGTAAGGGCTCATTTTTCTTCTACTTTTCCAAACACCTGGCATGTTTGCTTGAGTTTAGTACACCTTGTGTCCTAGATTTAGCTGTTTTTAACCTAAATATTGAATGTTTTTATTAAACATTATGGAAACGTTAAATGAGTCAAGAAAAATAGCTTTTCTTCCCATGAAGAACAATACAGTGTACGAGTTAAGAGCATAGATTTAAAGTCAGAAAACCTGTGCTGTCTACCTGTGCAAAGTTACTTACATGCTGTACCTCTGTTTCTTCATGTGTAAATTCTACCCCTAGGTATTTACCTAAGATTAATGAAAGCATATGTCCATACAACAACTTGTGCAGAATTATTCATGATAGCTTTACTCATAATAGCTCCAACTAGTAACAACACAATAATCAATCAACAAGTGGACTATATTCATATAGCAGAATACTACTTAGGAAAAAAAATGAAGTGGACTACTGATAACCTCAATAACATGGATGAATCTGAAAACTGTCATGCTGAGTGATGCCAGGCACAAATCAGTTCATACTGTAATTCCAGAAAAGACGAATGTCATTCACAGGGACAATAAGATCCATGGTTGCTGGAGGTAGAGGCATCAGTTCAGTCATTCAGGAAGCTGATTCCAAGATAGTGTTAGAATTAGAACCAGCCACAAGAGATTTATTGCAGGCAATACCTGTGAAAGGTAGAAAGAGAAAAGGAGCAAAACCAGGCAAGGAAAAACCACAGTGCAGTTGTGATAACATTTCAAAGGGAGGCAGAAGGAAGTAGATTTGGATAGGAATAGCCCTGGATTACAGCAGCTACAAGGAAGTCTTGGCTTCCAACAAAGGCTATTTGTTGAGAAGTCATGCGCTGGGCAGGTATGTCTGGGCTGTAGTTTTCCTTGCTGCTCCCAGTCATTGGCTGGAGGCCAGCCTGGGTTCCTCTGCGGCAGTGGTGGATCCCTTTGCTGCTGCAGCAGGAGGCCAACAGCACTCCTGATAGCTAACTGGAGAGTAAAGATCCAAGATGTGTATCTTCATGGCTACCCCCACGGGGCTGGGGTGGAGGTGGAGGAGAAGGAGAAGGAATTAACAAGAAAAAGGCACAAAGGAAGGGAAGTATGCGTGACTTTCACTAGTTCCCATAGTGTCAAAGAACACATACAGCAGTAAGCGCTTCTACTGTAGGGAGAGATCAAGCTTCTCCCATCCCTACTGCCAGTACCACCATCACCCTATACCTCATGTTGAGTTCTGAAAGTGAATACTTGAGAAAGAACACACAAAACAACCATCGTAACAGTGGGCACAGCTGTGGGTGGTAGAATAACATTCCCCAAGGTTATTTTCCTACACATGATTAATATTAATTCAGCAAACATTTCTTCAGCTCCTACTTTTAAACCGGCACTATTCTAGGTACTGAAGATACAAAGGCAAAGCATACGAGATTCTGCTTTGTGAAATAATTAATAAATAAGTAAAAAGAAAAGAAACAGAAAAGGTAACTTGGATAGCTATAGGTGATATAAAGAAAAAAATACCATTTTAATAAACAATAATAATACAATGTTTTTATACTATGTACTAGACACTATGCTAGTAGGTATTTATAAACATAACCTCAGTTAATCCTCAAAATGGTGTATTGATATCAATACCCAGTTTACATATGAGACTTAAGATATCTAAGTATGTTCTCCCAGTAACAGTTATGCACAATAAAACTTTTTGCTCATTCATTAACCCATGTTGATTGAGTACCTATTTTATATCAGGCATCGTTTTAAGGCAGCTTTATATAGTTATGAGCAAACAAATAGAAATCCCTGCCCTCAAATAATTAATATTCTCACAGAGGTTAGGCCAAAAATAATCAGAAAATAAGTATAACATAAAGGATGCCAGATTATGATAAAAGCTACAAATGACGTGAAGAAACTGGAAAAGCAAGGAGACAGATTCTCTCCTAGAGTCTCCAGGACAGAACGCAGTCCTGCTGACACCTTAACTTTAAGACCCCTATTGGACTTCAGACTTAACAATCCCATAATATAATAAATTCATGGTAATTCATTAGAGGAATAATAGAAAACTAATACGATATCAAAACAAACTATATCATAGAACAAGAAAGTATAAATGTGACAAATAATAGCTACTACAAAACTGTTGTTCGGCAAATAATGTGTTTAAAGCACTTAGGCCAATGTTTGACATAAAGTAATTCATGATGTAATATCAGCATCATTATGATCAACATTTAGGGGCTCAAACAAATGATGTACATGTAAGCAGATATAAGAAAATTTCCTTGCTGAAGAGGAGATGTTAATAGAATATATGACAATGGATAACAGATTCCAAATAAAGGCAAACTAAATGTTTTATTGGATTAAATTTAATTTTAAAAACTATAAAAATCCATGGTAGGCTTTTAAGAGGAAAATACAAGCTAAGGTTTGTTTAGACTCTGAGTTCTCTATGTGTAAAAATAAAGGTATGATGAAAAGATGAGGAGATTAGAGTGACACTTTTTATCTACTAGTGTCAGAGTCACGACCAGGGGATTGGCTATGAGAATTAAAAAACTGCGCCAGGAGTAATCCAAGGAGATTGTTTCCGTTTGGAAGAGTGTCTGCAGAATGATTCTCATACTAGACATTGGCTCTGGTAAAGGAAGTTTGTAGGTACTGCATCACTAGGATCGTATCAGGGAGAAATTGAACAAGATGGCCCTAATGACTCTGTTGTACCACCAGCTTGTGGATCAGGCAAGTCACTTCTACGTGTATACCCTGTTTCCCCATTTGTAAATATGAGGATGTGCTCCTCTAAGGACCTCTAAGGTTCTTTGCAGCTGTTAAATTGCATAGCTCTCCATTGACTCCACGGTGGAAATCTGCTATTCTATTACAAACATTCTAAATGTATGGGACATACAAACATCCTAAATGTATGGGATATCAGAACTACTTATTTAAAAAACAAAATGCAAAAAATAAGTATTCTACAAATAAACACAGATAGTGTTTAAATTCTATATGTTTTTGTTTCTCTTCAGAAGCATCCAAAATACAAACCATCAAAGAGGCAAGAAAATGTTGTGATGTTCTGAGTACACGTTAAAAAACTGGCTTTCCTCAAGTTGGAAAGCCCTTCTCATTTTTGAGGTTTTTTTTTTCTTTTTTTTTTTCAAGTGAAAGCAACTTGGGGAATCAATATCCATTTTAAATGTAGCCAGGTAAAAAATACTTGTTTAGAGAACATTTTCACCTGAAAGAAGCATTGTCATATAACACAGAAGCAAGAAATTCAGTAGTCGGTGTATTTACAAATAGCTGGAAAATCGTAATCAGCATGAGTTTGAAGCAACAATATATCATCACCTTTTATGGTGGTTGGGGTTAAGAACATTTCAGCAGGGTGGTAGCGATGTGGGAGAGAGACCAGGGAGGTGATTCCTAATGCATTGCTTTGTAAACAGAGACACACATTCTTCATTTTTGTCACACAAAATCATAGCTGTGCAGAATTCATTAATTTACTCTTCTGAGACAAGAAAAAAGCCACCAAAGGAAACGAACAGCTTGCTCTTCTCACACCCGGGGAACAGTATGAGAGACTTATCTATCTGTAATTTTAATTTTGACCTCAGGAGAGCTCTTCTTAAGGAAAACAAATTAATTCAATGACTGTTCTTCTTAATCATTGACCTTTATTTTATAAGAGATTTTTCCATAGGCCATGCTGAGCTGTCTCAATTACATCAGTTGTGCCACCTGAGTTGAGTGACAGGAGACTGCAAATATTACGAAGCACACAAATCTTTAATAGCAGCTATATACCAACTCATTACTTAAATATGTAGAGCGCAATTCGTTCTCCCTAATGTCAGAGAGCATGCTATAAAATGCTGAATCTGGACAGCTGAAGATACTGAATAGTAACTGCTATTTTGGACACGCTTACAGTGTTCCAATCAGTAATTAAGTTGATACCTGATGAATATATTTGTGTGTGTATATTCATAGCAGAGATGGCTTTCCTGAGCTAAGGATTCTGTTATTTGGATAGGCTCCTACTAGAATTGTCCTTCTACCCTTGTTTCTTTGTCCCTAGTCATCACTCATACCTCTTTCCCCTCTTCTTCCACCATCAATTTGTCAGCAAAGCCATGGTCCTTTCCCTGCTGATTGCTGCTGGAGGTCTAGGGCACAAAGACTTAGGCAGCACTCACTACATGTCAAGACCTGCACCACCGGTACCATCCAGCATGGCTCATGGAGACTCTGTCCCTTTCTGTAGGACCCCTGCCTTTTAGCTGGCAACCCCTCCCCCAACTAGACCCTCTGGACTTCTCATTTTACTATTAAGAACTAGGAAAACTTACTGCTGAGAATGAGTATGACTAGTACAACTAGAACTGATAGAGAAACCTGGGTCTTGGGAATGGATTTTTAGGATTTGTTGAATACATATGTATCAATCACTAATGCAGTGTTATAGTTTCATGACATAATGAATTAAAAAGTTCATTTTGGACTTGCCTTTTGGCTCCCTAGGAGCTAAAAGACATATTTAATGTAATTTGTATGGTGGAAATAGGTTCTTTGTTCAGGCAAAAGATGTACAAACACCTCTGGGGAAGAAACATTAAAAACTAAGGAGACAGTATCCTAGATAATTATGTTCTTTTCCTGTTTTAAAGTGGTTTAAAATCATGATTCGCTTTCTTATACATCTTCATTTGCCTTGGTTCCTTTTAGCCCAATTTAATAATATTATTGCAGATATCAACAAAAACCTTTACTTTTCCCTCAATTTATCAAAATGCTTGACAAAATTTATGCATAGTACATTGAGAGATTTTAAAATTATTTAACATAATGAACTGATATTGAAATTATTTAAAACCTGTATTATTATTTTATTAAGTAAGCTAGTGTTAATCAGTCCTGCCTTTATTCATTTGTAAGAATTTTGGCAAGCTATTGTGAATATTCAAGGAAGGGAATGTATTTTTAGCAAGAATCTTATACCTCCTACATAGAAATGAAGCATTTACTGAAACATCCATGAGACAAAATGTTTCTGAATGTGTACTATACACTTCTTATAAGCCTCTTTTCTTCTGTAGCTATATTTCAGGAAAAAAAAAATCTTTGCTTTCACCAAAAAAATTATGTTGACTTACACATCTATTTTATAAGTAAGCAGTGTTTGCTTTGTGATAAAGGATATAAAAAGATAAAAACGTTCAGCACACATAAATAAGGACTTGTTGCTAATGTGAGTTATGCTACTGGATACTCGAAAGGAACTTTCAGTGTTCTCAGGCGGCCTCTAGACTGTCTCAAGCCTAGGAAGATATTTTTTATAACCAAAGAAGTAAGAGAAGAAAGAGTCAGATTTAATCCAAGTGAAGAATTCAGTTTTGTGTGCCTGATCCTGTTATTTTGAGAGGCAGCCAAAAAAAATGCTGGTCAGCAAGGAGAATTGTAAGTTGGGCAGCCAATGCTAATTTCTCAGCCTCTTAGTTGTTTTCTTAAACCCAGAATGTTTAGTGAATTTAAATGCATATCAGGTAGACTCTGGGGATGTTTTTACTAGGGACTTTCAGAAATGTTATTTTCTGGCATTTCTTTTCATGTAGAATTATATTAAAAATGAATTCATTCATTAACCTTCCCTTGTCCTTACTAATTTTTCCTCCTACTCCCTTCCCCCTCGTTCTTGCTATGGGGACATGGAAACACTGGTGGTTGATGTCTGAGCAAGGCTGCTGACAAGGGAGGGAGGGGGATGTCAAGCAGAGGTCAATGGCAGTATGCCCAGCAGTCTAAGAAGTAGGAGGGAAAAGAGGAAGAGACAGAGATGGCGGGGGAAAGAGAAAGCCAGGGTGATTATGGTTGTTATGATACTTGTCACACTGAACAAATAATTGAGCACATAATAATTTCATCATCCTCTGGCTTGGAAGGCAGTGTTCTATCAGTGTTGCCTAGAGGAGAATCCTTGTTTTGGAGAGGTACTGACTGAAGTACTTGGGATTAATGCACCATTGTGCTGGAAAAAGATACACACACACACACACACACACATACATACGCAAATACATACATGTGTTAGGCATAGGGAGTAAATGAGATAAAATGTTACAATTAGGAATTCTGGGTGAAGGGTATAGAGGGACTCTGTTATTGCAACTTTTCTATAGGTTTGATCTATTGCAAATTCTTTAGAAAATCAAACTACAAAAAAATTAATTTATTCAGTGAACATCTAGTGAACATCTGTATATTAAATACTGTTAAATGAATGTCTGTTAAAATGTTCAAACACAGTAGAGGTTGATTCTCATTCACATAAGTCCATGGCAGGTGTTTTGGTAGGTGGGTGAGTTTCTCCCTCAGGGTGATTGAGGAACCCAGACTCCTCCCAAGTTGCAGCCCCACCATCTTTTAAGGGGATGCATCCATCCCCACTTTGAAGTAGCATACATTATTTCCTTTCTTGATCATTTGGATACTGCCCATAATCTATTCAAGGTAGATAGAAAAATGCATATAACCATATGCCCTGACGAAGAAGGGAGAACAGATTTCAGTGGACAGCTAGCAAACTCTGATACAATCTGTTATTAAGCACTGTGTGTGGATAGATGCTAACTAGAAGGAGATCTCTTCCCTTCAGCAAATATAAACTGAACGCCTTTTATTTGGTTGAAACTGAGCTAGATGATGGGAGCATAGAAATTTTATTAAGAAGACATAGTCACTTCTGTCAATGAGCTCACGAAGAATTAGTAAGTGGAATATGACCATACCTACAGAGGGCTTGTGCCACTTAAGTAAAATGAAACATTATTTTGAGTACAATTTAGCAATAAATGTAGGGATGGTTAAAAATCATGTTTGAATGTTATTGTGTTAAGGATGGGAAAAAGATGTTTTGGGTTGGAGACTTGATAATTATAGTTGAAAACGGTTTTTATTCTTGTTTAGTCTTACTTTTATGTTTAAACATATTTATATTTGCTAACGTTCGGGGAGTAAAGACTGTTTTTACAACCATGACAAGAACAAAACATGTTAGTAATGCAAATGCCACATTTCCCACAATTAACTAATCACGCTAACAGCTTTGCATGGAAGGATCACTGGGCTTGATCTGGCCACGTGTATAGTCATGCCCAAAATGTGGAAAAGTCCATCTGTGTTGCAGGGATTTTTTTTAGCCACTCTTATCCAAATGCTCCTTCGATTTTTTTTTTATTAGTGCATATATTTTGGAGGTCAGACACCCTCTTGGCTAGATCATCACCTTTGTAACAAATATATATATATATACTATTCTCACAGAAATATATTTAGACACTACCCTACTGGGAATTTTTTCAAGTAATTAATGTACAGCTTGTGTACCAGCTTGATCTTGGCTTCATGGAAATAATTCAATCTTAGCAGCATCTAATGCCACAAAGCATTTGAAGCCTTTATGGATGTCAGCTCAGAGCTTACTCTCTGACTTACTTTTTTTTGTTTTGTTTTGTTTTTGAGATGGAGTCTCACTCTGTCTTTGGCTTATCCCTAACCTCTTAACAGACTTAATTTTAAGCTCTGTTTCACTCCATCGCTTTGTTGTCGTGTAAATGAGACATTCTACCTGCATAGCTTTTAGTTTTTGCCAGAGCATCATACAACATTGTGAGCTCTGATGCAGATGAAGATCTTGAAAAGATATTTAATATGAAGTTCATTATCTAATATTCGGTATGTGTGGCAGCATAGCAACCTACTGTTTGGCTCTGCTATCTATTTACCCACCCATCCCACCTTTCTTTCAATTTAAAAGGATAATGATTTTAATCACAATTATACGTAAACCCATCACCATAGGCAACAAACAATGGGGCAAACCATCAGTCCCACAGTTAGAGTGTGGTTTGAAGAGTGTTTTGGTGGAGAGAGTTCTATGTCTGGAGATAGCTAACATGGATTTGGGTCCCAGATTTGCTCCTACCTATTGTGCCTGTGATCAAATCATGTGATCTCTTTGGTTTCAGTTTACTGAATAAATACCTTCATCAATACCTGTTTCGAATACTGAGTTTTTCTGTAATTTTTGCATGTTATAATGAGCATCCTTACATCTAAATCTTGGTTTACATCTTCATCAATTCTTTTGGAAAGAGTGGAGAAGTAAATTTGGAGATGCATGTCAGCTATTAAAAATGTTGAAAACTCCTGAGCACAATAAATATATTACACTTTCTGAACTCTTCTCATTACAAAGTTTATTCACCTTCTTGTTTTTGCAATAGTTTCCTGAAAAATGCACATAAAGTCACTAAGTTAGCAGAACTTTATAAAATTATATAACAATATGTAATCTTTTGATGTCAGCAAAGCCAGATGATCCTATAGAAATTATGTAGGAATTACAATCACTAGCATATAGTTTAAGAGCTCTGTGGTCTTATTCATGTTATTTACCCTTTCTGAATCTTATATATAGTAAGAGGGTTATAGTACATAATATGTGTACATGTATACAGGTAAGTATGTACACATGCTTATGTATAATAGCAGAGTTATTGCGAGAGTCAAATGGAAATGTGAAAGTACCTTGTAGTTTATTACTATTATTTTTAATAAAATTGTAAAATTCATTTAATAATCATTAGTTTTAACTTCAGATTGTACTGGGTTTCCTCTAATATTTCTTAAGATTAGTGAATAAAGTATTTCTCTTAATAAATATATCAACCACTGTCTTTCAATCAAACATATTAGATATATTTTTACAGTAGTATCAGACATGGTGAAAATTTCAAGCTTGTTATAGAGGACTGATTTATGATCAGAAGGAATAACATGAACAAGTGGAATTATACGAAGCTTCTCCAGAAACATTTAATCTCTAAGAGGGGCCAATTTTAAGAAATATCTGACTTCTTTTTCATGGAGATTTCAAAATAAACCTAACTCATATGGCACAGTTTTTAAGAGGGAAAAGAAAAAGCCATCTGAGAATCTCTGGAATTCTGCCGAAAGTATCACTTGGCATTTTATTCCACCTTCTGGATGCAGTTGATTGACAGCACTGTTATGATGCCAGGGGTGTAGTGACTAGAAGAAGAAAACCAGGGAATTCAGTGTTCTTGCTCGTGAAGAACAGCTTGGTTTTTTAAAAACAATGAGATTTTGCCACCCATCTCACAAACCTGTGATTTGTGAGAACAATCTCTTTTGTGTTGCAAGACTTTTACATTCTCTTCCCACACTACATTAGAAGAATAAACATTGCTTCATAAATACTGATTGATAGTCTTATTTCATATTTCTAAAATAGAGTTACTTTAAGGTTAAATTTTCATGTAGATTAAAATGACTAAGTAACCATTCACATATTTCAAATAAAATACATAGTTACTACCAAAAGAAAATGACCAGATTCTTAAGTTTTATAGTCAAGAGTAATAGAGTAATATCAATTCTAAATGAATTTCTAAGATCTGCTTAGCTTTCACTACCTTAGGGAGGAAAAACTTAACAGAAATTTTAATAAAGATACCTCTTCACACACATGGCAGTGTTATGTTTAGAAAACATGACCCCAATTTTTTTATGACTGCATATTGAATTCTTGTTACTCTTGGGAAGCTCCAAAAACACCATTGAAATTTCCAGGTGTAACTATGGCTGCAGACCCACCAGTCCCAGTGTTGGAAGGGACCATTATAGGCTCTTGTATTCAGACTCATATTCAGACCCAGAGCAATTAACTTTTTCGCAAAACTTTCTCATGGTAGGTTGGACATTAGAATAAATACTGCTTTTTCTTAGTGTTATAGCCTCCTTATTATGAAATCTTCTATGTTCTGAAAGTATTGAAGGCCCTCTTTGCTGGTGATGACCCTCCTCTTCATCTGTTTTATATTTTTAAGCAATGGAGATACAAACTCACAACTCCCCATTCCCAACCCATCTTAGAAGGAGCAATACTTTTTAAAAAAATTTACAGGCATCCCCTCTCCTTTACCTGAAAGATGCTTGATAGTAATGGCATCTAGATAGTGATGACATTTATATAAATGTGTCCTTTCAAGTCATGCTTTCTCTGTTCATTAGTAGAAATCTTGTACATCAAGTGTAAAAATTTTCTTCAACAATAAGCTTTTTTTTTTTTTTTTGATACACCCAGGCTGGAGTGCAGTGGTGCAATCTCGGCTCACTGCAACTTCCGCCTCCCGGATTCAAGTGATTCTTCTGCCTCAGCCTCCTGAGTAGCTGGGATTACAGGCGCCCGCCACTATGCCTAGCTAATTTTTTGTATTTTTAGTAGAGACGGGTTTTCACCATGTTGGCCAGGCTGATCTTGAACTCCTGACCTCGTGATTCGCCCGCCTTGGCCTCCCAAATTGCTGAGAATACAGGCATGAGCCACTGCACCCGGCCTTCAACAAGGAGCTTTATTTCCCTCCTCTTATTATAATGATCTGAGCTTTTGTGGTCCCAGGGTCTCCTAGTAGGTCTGTTTATTCAAAGTGAATAAAGCATGTCATAAGGCATTTTCCAAGAGACTCAGGCTGCTTACGCATGATGACAGAAGGGTGCAAAGCACAAACATCCATCTATCCATCATCCATCCTCCTATTCATCCATTAATTCGGCTCATAATTGTTGACTACTATTGAGTTGCCCTCAGATTTAGTTTCTGTCCTTCTGCCATGGGGAAATACGGGGAGAAGCCACAACATACTCTTCTTTTTTTCCCCATTCTTAGTATGTTTACTTCTATTTTGTCTAGCCCTGCCTCTGACTTCTTTGTTGTACTTCAGGTTTTTTATCATTGAAAGTTATTTCAGCATCATTGGTCATTCTCTTGGTCACTTTGCTTGTTCACTTGTAAAATTAACTCAGAAAAAAATGACCCACAATGGTTACCATAAATCACAGACCATAAACTATGATACTCTATATTGTATTGTACTACAGAAATATTTAGATACTTTAAAGTGTTTTAAATACAGATATTATAAAAAGATATGTCTCATACAAATGCTTTTTGATTACCTCCTCTCTCCCTATTCTCCAGGCCAGTATTAGAAAAATCTGTCTTTATATGCCCATCCTGAAAAAACTCATGATCATAAGTGAGTTCCTCCATAGAGTTTATAAACCCACAGTTGAAATACAATTTCCTCAGCATTCATTTAGTTGTCATACTTTTAAGATTTAATGGCAAATATGTTTTGTTTCTTCAAAAGAAATACTTTAAAGTTTTATTAAAGGCAGTTAGAGAACGTAGAGATATTGGGCTGCTTAATCCTACTTTTCAACCTACAAGTGAACAAAAAACAATAAAACATTTTCCCCAAAATATAGCTTTAACTATACTTAAATTTGGACTAAAAATATAGGTATCTTTTCTACTATTGAAAAGCTGTGTCTGTAGATTAATGCTAGAATTGGGTGTAAAAGCAAAATTTGTTTGTCTTGATTGCCAATGGCCCATTCATTTGGCTACAGAAGCAATAGTACATAGCAATAGATAATGATGTGCGATGATCTAGCTCAAGTAAGAGTGTCTGATCCATTGAAAATACATACATAAAGAAATACATACCTAAAGATTCAGAAGAAATGTGTGTTTTCTCAAGTCCTCCCTGTAAAAATAAATTAAATAAAAGAATAGAAGTTTGACTTTGAAAATACATTGCAGAACCAGTCTGTCTTTCCTATTTACTGGTAAAAAGTATCAAATATCTGGAACGTGGAACTGCTATTCTCATTCTTTAAAATGTTTCTTAATATTCTCTTGATAACTGGTGCAAGCCTAACTTTTTGTCTTACCCAATTCTTCTCACACCAAAGTGATAGGACTTCAAGTAGCCAATGGATGGAAGATAAATAATAATTTAACTATTGATGAAATTTGGTATTAGAATTAGGCTTGGAAATCTGCGGAATGATTCTACCAGAACTTGTACTTCAGATATTAGTATAACAAAACATGTTTGCCCATGCATGCAGGAAAAAAAATTTCATGTGGATGCTTATATTCACAAAGGAATAACCACCTGGAGTTTCCCACTGTTGCTCCAGAGAAACCCAGCAGCAAGAGAACTATTCTGAAGGTATAAAGATATCTTTTAAAAGTACCTGTAAGTGTTGGTTTAGCTATAGCAGGGCATTTTCAGTTAGTAATGGCTTTTAAAATTTAAAACAAGTTCAGCATGTAGGTCATTAACCTTGAATGCGTTCTTTACTCTCATGAGTATTATTAACCATCTGTTCTCAAATCTAAAGATTTATTTCTTTTCTAGATCACACATTCTCACATTGCTAAAACAATTTCACGACATATTGAGACATGAAAACTGTAAAAGTCACACCTTCTACATTATTATTTTTAATGAAAAATTCCTAATGGAACACTGCTCTCTGGGACAGAGAAAGGAACCAACTGACGTTTTGCTTCTTAACTTGTTTTTATACCAGTTCTAAGTGGTTTCTGGCTATGAACATGAAAAACAAATATCTGGAAGAGAACTAGCAAAAGTCAGTTAATTGGCTATATCTACCTTGAGAGTTATGTTACATAAAATAAATATTAGGAAATTTTTTGTAATATACTTATTTAGAAACTAAGTATAAAAAGTTTTAAAAGTATCTAAGGCCAGTATACAGTCCTAAAGTTGTGTGCCACTGCCATCAGGTAAATGCTACACTATCCTCTTATTAGAGAGTCACTTACCTGAGAATGTAAGAAGTGGGCCTCTTGTTTTAGAATAAATGCCAGCTGTGATCAGGATTCTGCACTCATTTGGACACTTAGTTTTCTTTTTCCATGAATAGTGTTGCTTGATACTGAGATACCTACCTCTCATGTGACCACAGCTTATCTTACAATGTATCTAGTCAGGCTTAGAGATGTGTGAAAGAGCAGTACCTGGTGGGGAAGCTATGGGTTTATAAAGGTTTTGCCTTCTTGAGCAGAATTTAAACTAGGAAGTCACAAGCCTTCCAGTTACATTCCTACAGATTAGTGAAATATATTTTACACTTTTCCTGAACGATATTTTATTTGTGCAAACCTTGTTACAAAATATAGCCAGTTGATTAATTGATCAAGTGATTCATAGTGGATTCTTACATTTTGTGTTAAGGGTATAGGTGAGGCCCTATACATAAGGCACTCTATATAAATAAGTACAATTCAATTCAGCAAATCAATTCAGCAATAACTTACTGGGTCTCTACTCAGTTACCTTCAAGACTTTATAATCTAATTGATAAAGGGAAGTTAATTAATTACTTATAACAACAGATCACTTAATATTATAACTGCTAATTTAATTAATGACAAATAATATAATAAATGAAAAGTAATACATTCATTAATAAATAAAAATAATATATGGGTGTTATAGATAATTTTTTGATTAACTATTATTATTATTCAATAGTGTTTTGGGGAACAGATGGTGTTTGTTATATGGAAAAATTGTTTAGGTGTGATTTCTGAGATTTTGGTGCACTCATCACCTGAGCAGCACACCCAAACCCATTGTGTAGTCTTTTATTCCTCAGCTCCCTCCCACCCTTCCTCTCAAGTCCCGAGTCCATTATACCATTCTTATGCCTCTGCATCCTTTAGCTTAGGTCTCAGTAATAAATGAGAACATGTGATGTTTGGTTTTCCATTCCTGAGTTACTTCACTTAGAATAATAGTCTCCAACTTCATCCACGTTGCAGCAAATGCCATTATTTTGTTCCTTTTTATGGCTGAGTAGTATTCCATTGAGATATATATATGGAGATATATATATATATATGGATACTGATTGGTTGATGGGTGTTTAGGCTGGTTCCATATTTTCACAATTGCAAATTGTGCAGCTGTCTTCTTTATATAAAACATGCATGTGCAGGTGTCTTCTTTATATAATGACTTATTTTCCTCTGGGTAGATACTCAGGAGTAGGACTGCTGGAACTGGGACAAATGGTTGTTCTACTTTTAGTTCTTTAAGGAATCTACATAACTATTTTCCATAGTGATTGTACTAGTTTTTTTTCCCACCAGCAGTGTAAAAAATTTGTTCCCTTTTCACCACATCCATGCCAAGGTCTATTTTTTTTTTTTAATTCTTTAATTCTGGCAATTCTTGCAGGAGTAAGGTGGTATCACATTGTGGTTTTGATTTGCATTTCCCTGATCATTAGAAATGTTGAGCATTTTTTCACATTTGTTGGCTATTTGTATATCTTCTTTTCAGAATTGTGTATTCATGCCCTCAATCAACTTTTTGATGGGATTATTTGCTTTTTTCTTTCTGATTTATTTGAGTTTTTTTGGTAGATGCTGTATATTAGTCCTTTGTCAGATGTATAGTTTGCAAATATTTTCTTCCACTCTGTGGTTTTTCTGTTTACTCTGCTGATTATTTCTTTTGCTGTATAGAAGCTTTTTACTTTTGAGTCCCATCTATTTATCTTTTTTTGTTGTTGTAGCATTTGCTTTTGGGTTCTTGGTCATGAACTCTTTGCCTAAGCCAATGTCTAGAGGGGCTTTTCCAATGTTATATTCTGGAATTTTTATAGTTTCAGATCTTAGGTTTAAGTCTTTGATCTATCTTGCGTTGGTTTTTGTATAAAGTGAGAAATGAGAATCCAGTTTCATTCTCCTACATGTGGCTTGCCAATTATCCCAGCACCATTTGTTGAATAGGGTGTTCTTTCTCCACTTTATGTTTTTATTTGCTTTGTCAAAAATCAAAGGCTTTTAGTATTTGGTTTATTTCTGGGTTCTTTATTCTGTTCCATTGGTCTATGTGCCTATTTTTATACCAGTACCATGCTGTTTTGGTGACTATGACCTTATGGTGTAGTTTGAAAGCAGGTAATGTGATGCCTCCAGATTTCTTCTTTTTGCTTAGTCTTGTTTTGGCTATGTGGGCTCTTTTTTTGTTCCATATTAATTTTAGCATTTTTTTCCTAGTTCTGTGAAAAATGATGGTGGTATTTTGATGGGAATTGCGTTTGATTGTAGATTTATTTTGGCAGTATTACCCAGGCTTTTCTTACTTTGGCACCCTGTGCTGCTCTCTCCTTTTCCTTCTTTCTCCTTCTCTTAACCAACTGTTACCTACACTCTTCAAGACTTTCTGAGGGCATTGCATCCACCAGTAAGTCTCCCTGAATCCTTCTCTTCCTCCTCACTCTTATTATATATCCTTCCTCTTGGTTCCCCATGGCACCTGTGTACACTTCTGCCATTGTACTTGTCAATGTGTTTTATAATGATCTGCTCATCTGTCTCCTGACTTAGACTATGAGCTTACTGAGAGCAATGGCTGTCGCATTCACCTTATGTCCTCGACATCATCCTAGAGAAAGAATACCCGGAGGTGGAGCTGGGAAGCTGGTTGTCCACATAGTGAATGACTCTTTATGCCATGCTGCTTTGAACTGTATAGCCAGTAGGCAATGTGGACGCATTGACAGTTTTTTAACAAGTGACTAGTGAAATCACATTTGGGTTTAGAAAAAAAAATGCAAGTCTCATGACATGCATAGAATTAAGAAAAGAGATTAGGGATAGGAATTCCACTTGAGAAATTTAACCACAAGTATAAGTGAGAGATCATGGAAGGTCTGAACCAGATTGTAAATGTGAGAATATAAAAAAAGTTAACGATTTGGGTGTGAGAGGGCGAGGGAGAGAGGTGTGAAGAATGACTAAGTGTGGATCTGTTTTTAAGGATTGAATGGAAATTTGAACACTTTAGCTAATCAAGCCTAATACTGAATTTTGAGCAAAGCAAAACTCTTGCAAAGTGTTATTTAAATGTGGGCTGAGTAAATGAAAAAATATAAATTCTCACATTATAACCTCCTCCATGTGTCTGATTTGATAGAGTCCAGCCCCATTGCCTCCAAATTCCATTGCAATCTTAGACCAGGAAACACAAGTGAATTCTATTTAACCTCAGAATTCTATATGAAATCCTTATTGCCTTTTTTTTTCTAATCATATGTCTAAGTGTGAAGAACTTTGATCTGTGTTATAAATTGTCAGTATAATCATTTTGTTACACTGACAATTTGCTGAAACAATACAAACCATTTCTCTAACTTGAAAATTTTATGAATGAATAAAAGTATTTTTCCTCAAAACACATAGAAATTTTATGACAAATATTTTAGAATTAACTGTTTCTTTAATAGTTCAGTCACTTAAAAAGTGGTATGATTTACAAAAATACTTAAACTTTGTCTTCTAGCTATTTCTAATGATGCTATAGATATAATTTCATATTTTTATACTGTTCTTTTCTCCAAACCTTAGTAAAACATACTTTTGTAAACTCTTACACACAAAACTGGAGTCCACATTTACTACTGAATGACAGATAAGGTTGTAAAAATATGCATGGATTTCATTCTTAAGTAAAAGTTTTTATTATCTTTTATGCACAATGGCATAAATATTGAATTAATTTTCAAGCGTATAGAACATTGATAAAGCTTGTTATTAGAAAACTCAGAGCTGATTGTTATAAATTACATAACCTTTCATTGGTGGATTAGTGAATACGGTATAGGGTGACCACGTAGCAACAAAATCAAGGCTGGCTACAGCAAACAGAGGGTCAAAAGGATATGGAACTATGCATGATCTAACAAAACACTCAATATCTATGCTAAGCTAACATGTTTTCCTGGAATGTCAAAAGACAAAGAAGAAAACTTTAGGGAACACTAGATGCATATAGTTCTGGTTCTTTAAGAATAAAAATATGAATGGTCAGAGTGCTGGTACCTTGTCCAGTGCAGTGCTGCCTTAGGATTGCATTGCAGCAAGTATGACTCTGTCTGACAGATAGTAAAAGAAAGTGATATCTTCGTTAGTTCTATTTCTCTTCAGACTATATGCTTTCCTCTCTCCAGGTTAACATCTCTTGGTCTAAGGCCTGAGAAAAGGTGCTGATCTTGTTTTTCTTTATTCCTCACACCTCCCAGAAGTTACACTGGGGCACTGTTACTTTTTTTCCAAGCTTCCCCATGTCTGTTGTTTTGGTGAGTCACCTTCCTTTGTTTTCTTTCATTCTACAAATATTTTTGAATGAAATACTTTACATGCCTGTTTCCTACAGGTCACAATTTAACAAAATGTTCATAAATGAGAATTACGAGTGCATATATTGAATCACCACACAGTAACTGAACAGCTTTCATTGGCCAGAGACTATATTGACAGTGGAGATTCAAAGATAAACTAGAGAAATCTCATGCTTAAAGAACTTTCTGTAATAAATTCTATAAGAAAAGTAGATTCAGGGATCTTGGGAGCACAGAAGCAGGATAAGTTTAAACAAGAGTTGGATTTTGCCTTTAGATTGCTTTCGTTTCCCTGAAAGCAGAGCCTGAAATATAGTGTAGGGTGCAAGTAGTATATGTGGGTGGTAATCTCGGGAAACAGAAGCGTGTGACGAATAAGGAGTAAAAGCCAATATAAAGATACCTCACTGAGGGCAATGGGAGCTCTAATTCTCTTCACCCTCTCAAGGATTGTGCAGATTGGCTTTCTGAATTATCAGCCTGAAGGACAAAAGGAAGAAACAGTCATTAGTTCCTGTCTCCCATTGCTTGAGAGCTGCCATTAGGATATTAACTTCCTGAAATTCGGCAGAAGTCCCCTCTTACTTTAGCACTGGAGATGCCCACAGGCAGAAAACAAAAAGTCACAGCATGCTTAAGGAAGCTCATAGGAAACAGTGCATCCAGCAGTAGTGGGAATCTGAGGAACTGGCACGGGACTGTAAGAAGCGGCGCCTTTGATGTTCCTTCTGTTTTGATATGTGGCTCTTCTTCTACACAGGTGAGCAAAGGCATGCTAGACAAATGGATTCACACATGCTGAAGCTTGGGGCAAAAAGCACATATTAATTTAGCAAAAGGCAGGTTGTGTGGCCTTCTTTGACTCTAAGGGTCAGTTAGGGTATGCATGTAAAACAGTGGCAGGACAGGACTTGAGATAAGAAGGCTAGCTGGGTGCTCTCGTGCCAGTAGCTTTATAGTACAAGTGATGGAAGCTCCGGAAGAGTCACCTTAACATTTGTATTTTAGAGCAACAATATTGAGCTCTGACTTAGAGACAGCAAAACTAAAAACAGGAAGACTATTTTGATTATTAATGATGTAGATAAAGGAATATCATCAACTTGAACTGATGCATGAAGCTACTTATGAGATATCATCAAAAGGATTTAACTGATTGGAAACAAACAGAGAGGGAGGGGAAAAATTCATTTGTTTTTATTTGCTCTTTTTTTCCTACTTATTCCTTTGTTCCAAGTGTGGATAAACTTTGGAAACACTTATACTAAAAGATTCTGCTCATTCACACTTATTTATTTAATGAAACAAAGAAATGCTTATGTACTTATAAATGTGTGAACTGATTTAAATATTAGAATTTTTTTTTTAATCTAATTTTCTGGAGGGGGAGGAAACCTGGTTTAATTTTTTTACTGGCCATCTGCTTTGTGATTTTTGAACATGATATCTACATCTAGACTCATGTTTTGCTAGTTGGAAAATGTTTTTTTTTTTCAAATTAGTGCTACCATTATTATATGCTTTATTATTTAGCATTCGCAGCCTTGGAAATTACAGTTAATACAAATAATCCTCTATGGAAATTTAAAAAATACACGTAAAAGCATTCAATCTACATTACCACTGTAGCACAAAAAAAGAAAATGTCATCACATTTGAATAAAATATAAAATTTATTCTCTTCTAAATGCAGTCCTAGCTCAGGAGAAAGGCAGCCATTTGTAGTTTTCAGAATCACACTTCCGTAAATGAATATAGAGTAAGAGTTATAACTGAAATATTGTTGAAACAGGGTTATCTCAAATCTGAAGGTCGTTCCAATAAAAGTTTCTGAGTTTTCGTTGCCTCAATCTGAAAGTTGGCCTTTTTGGTATAGATGAAAGTAAAGTAATTGAAAAGATGTCTTACAATTTTAGAGTATCTTGAAAATATATTAAAGAAAAGCCTTCTTCCCTTAAATATAAGACAATTTGCTGATTGTTTTCTCTCTAGGCAGTTAAGAACAGTGCCTTCTTTCTCTCTTGTCAGTCTTAACACCTCACTTGTTACTATGTGTTGGAAAAGTGAGATATTATGTGGAAATACTATGGAGGTCATCTGACATGAGACTGGTAGGCAATAGGAAGACTGGTATGGACATAGGTGGTTTAGGGGTGGGGAGATGACTTGGAACCAAGGAAATAATTAGCTAATTAGCAGAACCCAGTGTGCGTGTGTGTGCCTTCCTGTGTCCCTGTGTGTGTGTGTGTGTGCTGTAGCGCAATGCAGGAAAGAAAAATAACAGGCAGACTTTTCATAATTTCAGGAATTAAATAAATCCTTTGTCACTTCATGTAGAATACTGGCTACTTGAAGATATAGATATGTAAACATAAAGATATAACTATACAACTATGCGCTAATTAAAAACATACAAAGAAGAAGTGCCTAAAGAATTCCAACAGAAAGTGGCATAGTGGTTATTGGACTTAATATAGTATAAATAAGGTGAAGCATGGCGGCTCAAGCCTGTAATCCCAGCACTTTGAGAGGCCGAGGTCGGGGGATCACTTGAGGTCAGGAGACAGAGACCAGCCTGGCCAACATGGTGAAACCAATCTCTACTAAAAATATAAAAATTAACTGGGTGTGGTGGTGGGCACCTGTAATCCCAGCGACTCAATATACTGAAGCAGGAAAATTGCTTGAACCCAGAAGCTGAGGCCACAGTGAGTCAAGATCATGCTACTGCACTCCAGTATGGGTGACAGAGCAAGACTCTCTCAAAAAAAAAATAGTGTAAATAATAAAGCTCAAGTCTGTTAAGAGAAAAGGTACACAGGAATGGTGAGACAACATTTTAATTTGTATCATAAGAGGATGTTTTCTGTGATTGTGAGAGAGACCAAGAGTTAAGAAAAGGGGGTCAGCAATAAATTAGACACTTAAGGAGAAGAACCATAGTAAGCACTAGCAGATGAAATACAAATGCCATCATTATTTGATATTATTGGAACATTAGAATTAGTTTTGGTATGTACTACTAGTACTGGTACATTTCACTAGTCAATTAATATTTTGTTAATCTTAATTTCTAACTAAATTCCAGAGTGAAATGCAGATAATACTGAAAAAAATTTTATTTACAAAACAGATTTTGTTTTTTTCTGTTAACAATGATATACAATTGTCCTTCAGTATCCATAGGAGATTGATTTCAGGACCTCCCTTGGGTCCTAAAATCTGCAAATGCTCAAGCCCCTGTTATAGAATGGCTTAGTATTTGCATATAACCTATGCACATCCTATCATATACTTTAAATCAGGGGTCCCCAACCCCAGGGCCACAACCAATACTGGTCCATAGCCTGTTAGGCTGTTAGCTACCAGGCTGCACAGCAAGAGCTGAGCTCCTCCTCCTGTCAGATCAGTGGTGGCATTAGATTCTCATAGGAGCACAAACCCTATTGTGAACTGCACCTGTGAGGGATCTAGGTTGTGCACTCCTTATGAGAATCTAATGATAAATGTAATGTGGTTGAATCATCCCAAAACCATTCCCCTCCCTGCACCATCCCTGTCCATGGAAAAACTGTCTTCCACAAAACCATTTCCTGGTGCCAAAAAGGTTGGGGACTGCTACTTTAAATCATCTCTAAATTACTTATAATGCCCAATACAATGTAAATTCCATGTAAATAGTTTTTATACTATATTCTTTAGGGAATAATAAAAAGAAAAGAGTCTGTACATGTTCAGTACATGTAAAATGAGAATTACCTAACATCCAGCGATCCCTCCTCTGGGTATGTACTCAAAGAAAATGAAAGCATCACCTCATAAAGATGTCTGCACTGCTATAGTCATTGCAGCATTATTTACAATAGCCAAGATATGGAAACCACCTAGGTGTGTATTGGTGGATGAATGGATAAAAGAAACTGTGGTATATGTATATGCAATGGAATACTATTCAGCCTTTAAAAAGGAGACCCTGTCATTTGCCACAACATGCATGGACCTGGAGGATACTAAACTAAGTTAAATAAGCCCAACACACACACACACACACACACACACACACACACACACACACACAAATGTTGCATAATCTCACTTATATGTGGAATCTAAAAAGAAAAAGTTCAAATATAAAGAGAGAATTAAACAGTGGTTACTGGCCAAGCATGATGTCTCACGCCTGTAATCCTAGCACTTTGGGAGGCCAGACGGGTGAATCACCTGACGCCGGGAGTTCGAGACCAGCCTGGCCAATATGGCAAAACCCTATCCCTACTAAAAGTACCAAAATTAGCTGGATGTGGTGGCTGGCACCTGTAATCCTAGCTACTTGGGAGGCTGAGGCAGGAGAATCACTTGAACACAGGAGATGGAGGTTGCAGTCAAGCCGACAAACTGTAGTTGTCATTCTGCATGTCAGGTTTTTAGTTCCTTCTACATATCTGCTACTTTGTAACCTTTGATTTACATCTCCCAATCTCCTCCCTGCCACCTCACTCATGGTAACCACTGTGTGCACTCTTTTAGTTTCACTCTTGTTGCCCAGGCACAAGTAAAGTGGGCAATAAATTTCAAGGGAAATATATTATATTCAGTGACAAATTCTTGACACAACTGTTATATTCCAGTACACACTACATCTTTTAAATACCAGGTCATATCTATTATATTAAAAATTCAAGGAGAGACTACATTAGAGATGCTATTAAATCAACTTCTAATTTCAAAGATATCTAAGATATGGAACGGTTATTCCTTATACAAATTTAAAAAGCAAAGGCTTTAGGAATGCAGCTACATGGATACACCATAAGGTGGAAAGATGCTCCATAACTCTTAATTAAACTGCACTTCACACATTAAAAGAAAATGCTTCATTTCGTTGTTATTTGGAAACCAAAGAAAGAAAAGACAGAATTTTTACATAATGTTAAAGGGATTGTGAATCTGTATGAAGTGTAACACAGAGGCAAAATGGATTTTATTCATGTGCCCTGTACCATTTAGATATAAAATTCAACTTCCTTTTACTTTTTTTTTTAAGAAGAAAAGACTTAGTCCAAAGCAAGTCTTAAGGTTTTGATTTGAAGTGAGCCACTGTTCTAGAAGTTTAGTATTTTGTCTAAAATGTTTATGCTCTATCTTCCACCAAGTCTAGTTTTAAAACAATGCAAACAACAACAACAAAATACTTCACTAACCTGGACTTCAAGGTGAAAGAAACAATTACATGGTTTGGAAATGTCACACTTTTCATCTCTTTTTTAAAAACATTTTAAATTCAGAACATATAGTGTAAGTTTTGGGATCTCACAAGTATCAATATTTTACTCTTCTCCATATCTTGATAGCAATAACTTGTAATAGGATCTTAGTAGCTCAAGCAGTATTGGGCTCTGAGAATTGGTTAAAAATTATTTGGCTGAGCGCCTGTTGCTGAGGGAAGAACTAATCTCAAGCATATTTTTGGAGCCAAATACCAAATTGTTTGTGCTTAGCATCACAGCACCAGGCTTACCCTTCAAAACGATTCTAGACCAAATGCCAGAAATGTTCTGGTTCTGACTATAGAGTTCTGTTCACAAATGACAGGAGCCAAGAGGCCCTCCTTGCTTTCAGAAGAAAGGTCCTTTGCTTTCTTAGTCAATGGTAGGAAAACCATTGTGGTTTTCATAAAATTACATACTTTTTAAGGTGATTACTTCTGTAAGAAGTGCTCTTTCTATATGTGTGTTTATAGATGCATTTTTTAAACATTGGAAAATTTCTGAAAGTAGTACAAACCTTGTAATATCAAGTAGATGTGGGGAAAAGGGAACTTATATCTCTCCTTACATTGCCCTACTTTGGCCTCTGCATATTTTAAATGTTAAAAATGTTTGAAAATGTGTTGTTAACACTTAATTTGGTAATAGTAGCTGTTACCAAGGCAACTCTGTAACTCCACCCAGATAAAAATAAATCTTGAAGAGGAGTTTCTGTGTTTCTGAGCAAATGTTTTTATGAATAGTGGAAATAGAGAAAGTTAAAGATACCTGAGCTTTTGATCTTCACCAGTTTTATAGATATGTTTATAGTTATACATTTTCATTCATACATTTTAGATAAATAACCTTAAAAGAAATTTACTCATCTTGTAAAAATCAAGTATATTCTCAATAGACTAATAAACTTTTTTTTTTTTTTTGAGACAGGGTTTCGCTCTATTGCCCAGACTGGAATGCAGTGGTGCAATCTTGGCTCACTGCAACCTACCTCTGCCTCCTGGGGTCAAGCAATTCTCCTGCCTCAGCCTCCTCCCCAGTAGCTGGGATTACAGGTGCATGCCACCATGCCCAGCTGATTTTTGTATTTTTAGTAGAGATGGGATTTTACCATGTTGGCCAGACTGTGAGAAACTTTTTTTGAGATGGAGTCTCACTCTGTTGCCCAGGCTGGAGTGCAGTGATGTGATCTTGGCTCACTGCAACCTCCGCCTCCTGGGTTCAAGTGATTCTCCTGCCTCAGTCTCCCAAATAGCTAGGACTACAGGTTGTGTGCCACCATGCCCACCTAATTTTTGTATTTTTAGTAGAGACAGGGTTTCACCACATTGTCCAGGATAGTCTCGATCTCTTGAACTCATGATCCACCCAGCTTGGCCTCCCAAAGTGCTGGGATTACAGATGTAAGCCACCAGGCCCAGCCTGTGAGAAACTTTTTAAGGTCACTTTTGCAGCCAGCTATTTGTCTATATTTCATTCTTAATCTCACTATCCAATATTTTCTGTTTAAGTCCTTTCAGTAAATATTAAATGCTTGTGACTTCAGTCTTATCCTGGGGAAACACTGATAATGACAAAAACACATATTTCAACCTAAGATACAATAGAAACAGAATGCCAGTTATTCATAGGAGAGAATAGACTTCTGTATTTAAAATAACTTATTTTGCTCTATGTTTTAAAATCATTCTTCCTTAATCAATTGTAAGCATCTTGAGTATAATTGATATATATAAAGATAAATAATTCAGTAGCAATGATAACTGAAAACAGGATACATACAATGAATTAGCTAAATTACCATAAATTCTCATCCATTTCAAAAATAGCTTTGTACTTTTTTTCAGATTTTGTTAGAGGAATAGTCAATAAAAATTTTGATTCAATGAACACTTCAGATGTCAAGATTCTTACCCACCTAGACAACAGTAACCAAAGTAAAGATTTTGCACCTGGGCTCTGTGCTCACCAGCAGAAGGGGTAACATGCCTTCTTAGGACAACCTTACTTGACCATTTACTTCTTTGACACTAGGGGTATTCTTAGATCAGCAGGTCCTTTCCTCCATCTACCCATTTGAGGCTCATAAAGAGTCTCGGAGGCAGAGAATTTATGATTGGGAACAGTACATATTTTATCTAAGAAATTATTAATGTCACTGCATTCAAGTGATGGACACCCTCAATATCTTTAAGAGCAAGGGGATTACATGATGTGTAAAATTAGAAAACTGTCATTTACTGGTGGTGAGGCACTTTAGTTACACTTAAGCATGCAACAAGAGAGCCTTCAAATGAATCCCTCTCTCCTCTGTATTATCTCCAACCCTTGGATACCCATCTATTTTTGCAGACAACTATGTTGCATGAATGTCTTAATGGTTTGTTGCCCTGACTAGCTTCAAGAGAGTGCAGGTCAGAGATAGCATCTTACTCTTCCCTGCATCTCCAGCACCTCTCATTATGTTGGTCACATAGAATATGCTTGCTGAAGAGTTGAGTAAGAATATGTACAAAAGACACAAGTAGCATTGTTTGAAAAAGATGTAACAAGATAGGGTAAAGGAAGGCTTTGGAGGATAAATCTTTAGAGCAATCAATAATGTCTTCTCCTCTGTTGGTTAGTTGCCCTTCAATTTCAGCCATTGACTCAAATACAATGTAATATTATTCCGATATATTCTTGAATCTAATATCCAATAATAAGATACACAGTGGATTTAATGATATTTTTGAAAGGGCTTGAGAAGACAGACAGCAAGGGAAATATACACACTAATTTTAAAAATGTATGTTAATATCAGAAACAAAAAATATGTAGAAAATGTGTGTCATTTAATCAAAGAAACACAGTATTTTAAACTAGAGTTTACTCTGACTTAGTAACAAATCCTTATAATCACTGATGTATATTGAGCTCTTAAGATGTGCCAAGCACAGGATTATGGCTTTTACATGCGCTGTCTCTTTTAATTTTCACAGTAACTAGTGATGTAGGCATTTCGAAAAGTTTAATAACTTGCCCTTGACCAAAGACCTAGTAATTTGGATTCATAGCCATGTCCAACCCCAAAGCCCATGCTTTTCACTATTTTTATACTCCATACATTAGCTTCCAAATTTATTTGCAATCCAAATATTAAAAGCAAGTCATAAACTTAGTATCACCAATGTGATACTAAGTATCCACTTACTAAGCTTTATTTTCAAAATGTGGTTTTATCTCAGTTTAATGAACATGGCATGTAATTTATACTTTCACATTATATAATAAAGGTGTGGTTACAGATATGTTAATTTCCTGTGCTTCTTCACAATGATGGAACATAACAGCAAATGAAACTGTTAATTTGCAGTTACCCATAGGCCTTTGGTTTCTGAATAGAAATAAACACACCTACAACAGAGAGAGAAAGCATGTGAAGTATTCCAGTGAACAGAGGCCATTTATTCAGTCACAGACACAGGAGAAAAACAACAATTAAAAAACATTTCTGATGAAAAGTTCATTAAAAGTTCACTTAGTTCAAGCATATGTTCTACAACTATTTAAAATAATTCTTGTCAAATATCAGATCTTTTTTGGTTTTAGATTTCTTCTCCTTGTATCAAATTAATAGGACACATCATACTTTTAATTTGCTCTGATTTCTTAGTGGGGCATTTATTAAACACATTAAAACATTAGTCTCTGGGTTTTACTGCTGATGTTAAAATTCTGCTTTCCTACTTACCAATTGTGTCATCCTAAGGCACATACTTTGCCTCTCTCTCACATCTCCCAAATGGAGAATGCTAAGAATATTTACCTCAATTAAACAAGCTATATCAAGTATAATGTTTAGAAAAGTGCCAGGTACACCATGAGCCTGCAATGAGTATTGGATTGTATTACCTCTCAAAGCTGGAGAATGGAATTCTCAAAGTTATATGTCCGTAAAATCCTCTTAAGTTACAGAAATGGAGAAATTACCAGTCTGTTTAGGAGAGTTTTTCTAGGATCTGAGCATATGTTTTTAGGACAAGACAGTTCAGCTTCAGCTTAAAATGGGAGAGCATGTCTGTGTCCTTACCCATGGGTGCCAGGTTTCTTGTCCCCATCTTAAGCTAAAGAATTTTTGGTGGAGAAGAGGCAGTCTCTTTGATTTAGCTCTAAAACCCTTTTCTGGAAGCGGTAGACACTCTCCACCCCCCATTTTGAGAGTCATCTTATGCAGCTGAGGATGACTGGGCTGAGTACAAGCAATTGTTCCTTCTAAGTAGTTAAAATTCTTATAACTTGTGGAGATATTCTTAAGTAGAGGGAATTTTGTGTATGGTGGATTTTTATTATATAGGCCTGCGCTTCACAGGAACGAAATAATTCAAAGTCAGGAACCAGAGTCAAAGCCACAACTCAGATATGGCACCTTGAGAAGTTCATTTGTATTTCACTTGCTTAAAAACCCTCACCACTGCTACCTGATTTTCATAAATCATTCAACAGCTATGCACAAAGCACCCACTGTGTGTCTGGTCTCTGTGTCAGTCCCTGGCTTCACGTGTCTTTTCTTACCCAGTCTTCTTCTGTCCCCCCACCCTAACTCATGAACACATGAAATTTAAAAATGAAAATCTTTTTCTGTCCTCTCTTCAAAATCACTTTTTTCAAAACCTACAGCTCTCATCTGCTTATCCTCCATCCGGTCAATCACAGGGGCCCAGAGATGTCACTTTCCAAATATTTTCTGACTCTGTCCCTCCCCTCAAGCTTGCCAACCTTATTACAGTTTGGAGCCTGCTCATCTTTCGCCCAATCTCTCCACAATGCAGTTCTGCACACCCCCCATTACAACCCTTCAAATATTTCCCAGCCCATACAAAATAAGCCTTTTATTAACACATTCAGGAAATCTATGGCCTATGTTTATTTTTTCTGCAGACTAATTTTCCAGCAGTTGACTTCCAGTGCAAGTGAAAACCTAGTGTCATGCTTGCATGATAGATAAATTTGAAGTTGAAGAGCCCAAATGTATAGACCATGCCTTGAAAAGTTTATAATAATGACACAAGAAGCCCTGTAGTACAGTGCTGGAAGCTGGCTCTCTACTGTCAGACCACTTGCCAGCTGTAAGACCTGGGACAAAATGCCTTAATTTTTATGTGCCTCCATTTCTCATGTGAGATGAGAATAAAAATTACCCCTATTTCGTAAGATTTAATAAAATGTTTAGCCTAATACTCACCTCATAACAATTGCAATCCAGTGGTTGTTATTATAAAGAAAAGATGATTAACTTTATTTTAAGGTTAAATGTTTTCTGATAGTTATTGATCTATGGCTTTGATATAGAGGTTAGAGAATGACCTGGAAAGAATTGGCCACAGATGATTTGAAGGTAGTGATGCAAGAATAAAAGATGACTACAAAATGTAAACCTGCAATAGCAGGAAGAAGGAAGTCACTAGTCTCATGGGAACTGACATGGGAGGAAAGAAACAGATCAAAGAGGCCCATCTTTTGGGCCTCTTTGCCAAAATGGAAATGAGAAATTTGGGAATAAAAATTCGAGCAATTGTAGCATCTGCTGTTAACATAATTCTTATCCCTGAAAAGAATCTGTAGGAAACCCCCAAAATGACAGGCAGCTATGGGTAGCATTGTATGTCAAGTAATCTTTTAATTATTAAGCTTTCAATAATAGAGGTTAGAGAATAACCTGGAAGTAATCTTTTAATTATTAAGCTTTTAATAATAGAGGTTAGAGAATGACCTATTAAGCTTTTAATAATTAAAAGATTACTTGACATACAGTGAGTTTAAGTTTCCAACATGAACATAAAGTTTTGAACTTAAAAGAAATGAGCTCCAGATTTGAGACAGGTAACAAAGGATAAAGCCTACTAAGAGGTAAATTTCATCTCTTTAGAGATCTAGTACACAATTTAGCAATGTCCAATCAAGCCTTTAACTACTACATTCAAACACATCATCATTTCAAAATGTTACTTAATGATGCCAATTAACTGTACAGTGTCTCTGCATAGCACATAGCCCTAAAATGATTTGTGCAATGTTATTGTCAGTAAAAATGAGCTGCAGGGAATGTTCATATTCTATGTCATTACATACAGAAACGGAATATCAATAAAGTAATATCTGTTGGGATTAGAAAAAAGTGAAAATTTTCATAGCTTTCTATTTTCTTTTTTCCTCAATGGGATGCTCTCATTAAAGATAGCTCTGTGTAGTAAGGTGTGCATAAAAATTATTTAGCTAAGGTTAAAAGAGGTAACATACTGGTTCTAGCACAGATATTAAAACAAATTAGTTTGTAGTAGGCAGCAATTATATTAATAACCGTGGCTTTGATCCTTTTATCCTTTCCCATTTGATTTTACACAGTGGGATGTTAAAGGTTGAATGCCTTTGATAACTATACACTTAATTGAACCATGTATTTGTTTGTTTAGGTCTGCTGATTTTTATAATCATAATTTTACTCCTATAGATTTCTTGTAGGAGTACTATATAAGATTTATGTTGCACTAAATTTTGTTATGTTATACAAATTAATAGGCTTTTACTTATGGAAAGCTACTATTGATCTGTCGTTTCTTAAAAAATTATAAAAAAGTGTTATAGCTTTAAATGTTGGAGAGTTTATATTTTAAAAGTTACATGTTAGAAAAACTTATGTTGTCTAAGTATATTAAAAGTTATAGATAATGCATCTGTCAACTATATAACTCTCCAACATGACCTTTCTTTAATGAATAATTGAAATTTAGCAGTGAAATGTAACAATGTGCTAATCCTAAATAAATCAACAAATTCAGAGATGTACCTCTAAAACCATTTTAAATTCAACAGTGTGATTTTACATTCGACTTTCACTTATACATTCATTAAACAAATGTTTTTGAGTGCCTACAATGTATGAGACATTGTACTGAAGCTAGGCAGTGTGAGTTATCATATAGGATTATCCTTTAAATACTTTTGAGGGCAAAAAAAAAAAAGAAAGAAAGAAAAGGTGTGAGGAAAGATAAAGGGTTAATTCATTAAAAAATAACACTTGAGGACTATTTTCTTTGCAAGGCATAATGTTACCACTCTTTAAAACAGTGGATATTTCACATTTAGGATGTGAGACTTCAGTTCCAATACAGCTCATTGCACAGCTGCTACCCTGATTAAACTGCTACATGAACTCTGAACAATGTTGCATGCTAGCCGCATGCTTCTACTTTCATGATGGTTAATTCCTTTGATTCTCATTAATGACTTTCTGAGCTTTGAAATTCCAATGGTACAGGATATAACGCATATTTATCCAACTGAAAAATAATTAGATGTAACAAATATGCATAAAATGTGAATGGCTTTGTCACTTTATTGTAGCAGAGAATGAATGTGGGAAAAATTAAAGCTGATGCTAGAACATGTACCTATTTTTTCAGCTGGAAAATTTCAAGGTTTATGTACTTTGGGCTTGAGAAAGAAATCAAATTTATTTTGTATGCACTGACATTGCTTTTATTTGGGAGAGCTGTCTTATGAATGAATGGTATGTAACTATAGTAAAAATGTAGTTACAGATTTTCCTGACCCAGTTCCTAAATAATAGATATCATTTCAGGAGTGCCCCTAATACCTGACCTTTTGCTCCAAGCCATATCAAAGCTCACATCTAGTCTACCTTCCATTCTCATTCTAGCCACCATAATAATACTATTCAGTTAAAACTTCGAGTCCTCTACTTATATGACTCATATCAACTGGACCATAGGATAGCAACTGGCTCGCCTGTCCAGGTTCATGCTGTTTGTCCATTATTATGGTTTTGTGAGAAAAGGCAAATCTTCTAGATAAAGTGTTAGGAGGATGAATAACCCACCAGGCAACCAACTGACCCATTCATTTGCCATCTTGTCACTGGAAACAGCCCCACAGAACCTGCAGCCAACACAGATCAGAGTCAGATTTGTCTCTTCTTCTGTCGATGAACAAAGGTTGATTCCATATTTTGGCTACTGTAAATAATGATGCAATAAACATGGCAGTATTGTATAAAAATATCACAGATACCCCTTAAATATGTATGACTATGATGTATCTATAAAAATTAAAATTTAAAATTTATTTTTAAAAGTTAAGTTTAAAATGTTTATGGTTCTTGGCAAACTACTGCCTTTTTAGGCACAAAAGAATTTGATATCTCTTAAATATTTTCTGCCTAACGCTGATAGATTGTATTTACATATTTCATTAATGACAACAGATAAAATTACACCAGAACATTAGCAAATAAATAAAATAGAGATAAAGGGGTAAATTAAATGGGATATGTATGAAACCATAAATAATATTCTATTATAGAAGGCTGTATTTTTTTAAACAAAAGCTTTTTCTTTTTTAAAGTATGAGTTCAGTGACAGGTCTGGAAACATGAATAAATGTCTCTGTACTTTAGATTGTTCCTTTTGTGTGGGTATAAACTTAATCTTTTTCCCCTTAAAAAAAGAATGTCAAAGTAAATAATGTTCCTGTTTTCTACAAACATAAGGATTCCACAAAAGAATTATTAATTAGATTTTCTAGCTCCAAGAGAATATTAAAAGAGTCCCAGTTAACTCAGCATTATGTATTTCCAGGGGTGCCTCTCAATACAAATTACGCCAAAATTCACATAACCAAACCCAATGTGGAATTGTACTCGGGGATGCTAATGCAGCCCGGTGAAGCATTTTCCCACTCGTTTGGGATTATACAAGCACAAGTAGAGAAATGTGTCATGTATGCCTAAAAATTCTATAATAGGAAGTTTTTAATACACTATACTATAATATAAAATGACTAGATGTCAAACACATTAGATGACGGGAAGGAATTGAATGAGGACCTTAGACGAAGCACTCGAGCAGCACCTGTTTGTCGACGCAGATCTGTACGTGTATGCTCAGTTGTGCTGAATCCATTTTGGATCCTGGTGGCTATGTAACAGTCTTTTCCTTGGATAAATTTTTGTCTTCTCTTACGGTGTTACTAGTGGTGTACAGAACAGCATTGAACAGTGGTTACTTTCTATGGCTTCCTAGATATCTCTCTTATAATCACCTTTGAATGTTTTAAAGATCATTCTCAGAGTACAGCAAGATACCAACCATAATGAAACTCAGGTAGACAAAATTTAAAAGGGGTTTTAATTGAAGGTCATTTTATTGTCCTCAGATAGTGTTAATCATATTGAAAACAAACCTGTCACTGAGCAGAATTCAAAACACCAGAGACCTTTGCCAAATGTGATTTTTTACAATAGGAACGCTGGCAGTTGAGATGAGTATTTGGTCACACTTGAGAGAATCTGGGTCCCTGAAGATTTATATGAGTGCTTAGCTATTATCGAACGATCTCTTCATAGATGACTTAGTAAATGTCTGTTTTTGCATCAGATCATGGCTTACAATTTAATCTCCTCTTGCTCCCCATTACACACACATACACCTTCTTCCTAAATAGCTCATAAGGTGAAAAAAAGACTCAAATTTCTGACTGTGTAATTGATAATATCACACAGACCGTCTGCTCACCATCTGCTAGTCACATCGGCAGAGTTGACAGTTTTGGAGACACCAAAAACAGTGCATATATTAGGAAATTCGTTTTCTGATATAAGTTTTCTTGTAGTTTATAAATTACTTAACATTTATTATTCCCTCATGTTTTATAACATGTAATAATAGAATTGAACATACATTCATTTTAAACTCAGTTGTGTATAATAACTATCATAGCAGCCCTTTAGTGCCTAAATATCAAATCTTCCATTCCTCCCATAAACATTTTGAATATATAAGTTCTGTGGTTAGCGCCAACAAGCTTTTGGTTAGAATTAATTGCATTAATACATAGACATTGTTTTAAAGGCGATTTCAAATCAAAGCTGTCAGCTGTGAATCAAGCACACCTTAAAAAGTGACACAGAACACTGGATTCCAGCCTCTCAAAATCACTCCCACCCATCCTTTTCATGTAAAGATGACATTGTTCTTCCTGATACATTGCATTCCTCATGAATTTCTTACAGTCATAGAATTTTTATAAACCATTTCAGCATCCCTGAAATAAACATCAATATTTTAAACTTTTTCATTCCATCAAAAATACTGTAGGCAGAGATCTTGCTGTAAGTATGTATACTTGTGCTTAAGAGACTAGGGCTCAGGAGAAGTAATCAACCAAACCACTGGTGTAAATGTGCGTGACGTTTTTAAGGACTAGATATTGAAATAATTCCAACAAAGAAACATATTGGTGAATTCAGACTGCCTTAGACTAACTAAGATACAAATATTCTCCTGGTACTATATACCTTATATGATTGAATGACTATCTGGCTCTTTCTATTATATATGCAGATTTTATATCTCTGGCCATCTTTGTAAGTGGTGCCTAAAAGATATTTGAAGAATAAGTGACCAGCCATGAGAACAAATGTCTATGCAAAAGCACCCTTTAGTTGGAGGTAATTCACCACTTTGAGTTATTAATAACCTCTAAGGATGACAGTAGCTATTAGTTGAATAAACTATTATGTCTATTATTAGAGCCTAGATAGTTTATAAGTCCAAACAATGCATAAAATACCTATCTCACATTACTATTGTTTAGGTTACCAGATAATTGTTCTCTCCAACTATTCCACTTAATTTTTTGCTTACCTATTAGCTAAATGTGAAGATAAAAGATGTCAAAAGGGAGAATGTATTGAAAATGCTAGACAGCTACACTTAAAATGAAAACAAATGCATCATTTATAAATATTATTTTTATATTTTATGTCATCTAGGGCTTCTAAATGTATTCTTCTTTTCTAAGTTTGCAATAACATTCATTTAGGACTGAGTAATTTAAAATATAATATTTTATAAAATAAAATACAATTTATTTCTCTTAAGCCTTTGAAAATATTAAATTAAAATGGGGTAGCGAACTCTGCATTCCACATTTCTATCCAAGCATTTAATTTTAGCAATTTTGCAGGCTAACTAAAAGTGATCCATCATTTACTGGTTAGAAAATTGGGAATGTACAACAAAGGCCTTTCAACTTTCCATGAACTCCATAAAAATCTTTTTGCTTCTTTACTGTCCCCCTTTTGTCAGGAGTTCTGAAGAACTATATTTTATCCTAAGTCTCACAAAGCATTTAGGAGAATATTTAAACTTAAATCTTTGAAAACTTATGTTCAGGACAAAGTAACATTGTATGCATTGGTGTCATATGTATTTACATTTTGAAATTTTTAATATTGGCAATATGAGGTTTCCATTTTTATTTAAAACATTTAGTAATCTTAAATTATTATATTATTTCTACACGTCACAAATTTCCCATGCTGATAGTCACAAAAAAATTCTTACCCTGTGGTCATATAGAGTATACTTAATGGAGTTCTGGGGGGTATTTTTATATATTTAAAAATTCATATATTTGCCTTACTTAGTAGAACTGATTAAATGAAAGTATGATATTAACAAACATATTCTGTTATTTTATATTTGCATTCGTGATAATTATATTTGAAACAAACCTTCAAAATTTTCCAATTAATTTCTTTTGCATTTGCATATTTGTGCCTTTTTATTTTAAAAATAGGTGGCTTTTTAGATCCACTGCATAAGTTTCAACATGGTCTACAAATAGTGCATCTTTTTGAAATTAATCATTATAATCACAAATTGAAGTTGCCTGAGCTCCAATTGAAGTCTAAATGGATGACTGAATCTTATTATTTGAAACCCCCCATTGCTACACAATATGGCCCCACAAGAGAGTACACAAGACCCGTCTGATTCAGTCTCAGTGCCATAAATATTTTAATGGTTTCCTTGTAATCTGGAAATGGAGCTCTCCACAGGTGATGCTTCTTCTTTTGACTCTCATTATTATTTCCATTACAAATTAATTAATAAAAACTTAGATGCTACATTAGCACTTGATGAAACCTTATATAGTCTTGACATTTTGATTCTGTGAGTGAGTAAAACTACTTGGAGAAATGAAAATCTTAATAATGTTCAGGAATACCCACAAGGTAACAAATACATTTTTAAAGTTTAAAAACATTTATTATTCATGGTAAAAACATGTTGTGTGATTTAAAGTTAAGTTTTTACTGTTTGCTTTAACATATCCAGATTAAAAAGTAAATATTTACGTATCTGTTTAAATGGTAATCCTCATGACTAAAACAGCAATTTGTCATATTTCAGTTAAAAATGATCTTTTATTATTAGTTATAGAACACACATAAGTTTCTTCATTGACTGAGGCACAAGTAGATAAATCTGTTTTAAAAAGTTGTGGTCATAAAAAAAAGTTGTGGTCATATTCTGTTAAATTATCATACCAGCCAATTTGTTTAGTATTCAGAAAAAAATCTAGCCACTGACCAAAAGCTCTACCTGCCTCTTAACTGTATCCTCTTGGAATTAAAGGGGACTGGGAAACATATAAGACAGTTCATGATATCCGTCAACATCCCAAGAACAAAAACAGATGTTGTACTGACAGCATCGCGTGATCATATGCATGTGAGTAAGAGCATATTCATACTGCCAAATCAGTTGGAATTTTTCACAGCTGAAAATTAAATGAAATGCTTAGATGCATGAGTCACTGGAGTTAAAGACAATTACAGCCAGATTTATGGCTGTGCTAAAATAAAGCTAGTTAGAAAACAGACTAAATTCCGTGATGCCACCAAGTCTGACTAATGATTCACCTTAAATTTCAGAACAACATTTATCCTCACTTCTTGTTTGTCTGTTTGACAACTTGCCCATATCCATTAAGTAGCTAGGAGGAAAGGGAAAAGCACTACGTGGGTACGTGAAAAGACACTGAGATTAATTTGTGACTTCGGATGCTGTTATCTCTTTTGGCATAGAGATGGATCTGTAACTGCTAATAATTGCCAACTGTTACCGTCCCAGAGGCCATTTACATAACCCAGGTACTTCAGACCTGACAGCCCGAGGATAAACACGATTTCCCTCCATCGCTAACTTCATCTGCAAGGCCTAAGCCTCCTTCAGTCTCCCCAGTGATTTGTTGGCATCTCCAAGGGTATCTCACATGTGCTGAGGAACAAATCTGCTCACTTTTATCCATTTGGTTTTCCTTTTTGAAATCTGCTGCCTTCAGATTACTAAGGGAGGAATCATGCTGCTGTTACCCTTGCCAGTGACCTCACGTCTTGTGGCCTGAGTGTTCCAATTACCATAATCAAAACAGAAGTGTTAGCAGTTACTGCAGTGCTCTCTCTGTGGACGTCTCAGGTCTGACTCAAGAGAACCAGGCTGGGGAACAGCCATTTCCACCCTTGTACCTCTGCATGAGGACTTCCGTGTTCCATAGACTCCCACCTCTCATTTCTCCCACCCCAAGCAAAGCATCATAAATTAGAGGGTATGTAATGGGAAGGAAAATCCGTTAGCCATTTGGGTTCAGTCAGACAAGCCAGCTCATGGGAAGTTTCTACAGGAAGGTCACATTTAAATTGAGATCAGGAGGGTGAAAGGGTCCAGCCGTGTGATGAGAGAGAGAATATTTGGGAGTGGGCTTATTAGAATGTGGGACAGAGGTATCCAAGGCAGAGCAAACTTGTATCTGAAGGCTTTAAGGGTGTGAGAATCTGGCACATTTTACGGCGTAAAAGAGTCTAGAATAGCTAGAATATGGTGAATGTGATAAGAAGTGAAGGCTGGAGAGAGGATAAATTATTCCAGATCTATAAGCTATAGTAAGAAGTTTGCATATTATACGCAGACTTGTGGGAAGCCATTGGATTTTGTAAGGAGATTAACATTATCCTATTTATGTTATTTATGATTTATAACCCAAATGTGCCAGATACAAAAAACCAAAAATAATAATAATAAGGAGAAGAAGAACAACAACAGCAATGGAACTGTGGTGATGGTTTTGGTCACAAAATGCACATATATCTAATTCTCACAATGTAAAAATATTTTATTATCTCAAATTTTAACACAAATGTGGGTATGCATGAGTTTAGAAATCTTGAAGTTTATTGGGGAATATTGCTGAGCATGGTATTTATTGCATGGTTGCAACTTACTAACGGGAAACATCTGAATACCTATTGAGTTAATGCATGCACATTTTTATTTTCCTGGAATACTGAGAAAAAATTGTTAGATAATGTCTTGATAGCTTCTAAGTCATGGCTTGAATGTGAATGTGGAATCTGCTAATTGAAATGGACTCAAATTCAGCCAAGTTCCCAAAAGCGTTTGCTTTCGTAGATGTCTTCAAGAAACAAGGATTTTTGAATTTAAATTGTGAAGTGTCTTTCTCAGATTGGAAAGATTTAAAACCTGATTGTATTTTGTTAAAAAAAAAAACTTACACAACTGTATTTTATAAAATTATTTATACTATAGTTTAAAAAAATATCCCATCCTATTTGTGCCTAAGTATGTACCTGCTTGTAGCATCAAAACTATTTATTTGTTGAGGGTCCTTAGATCCTCAGAGCATGCTATAATAGTAGGTACAATTGTTCTTTCTATATAAGCCTCTTAAGATAACAGATCATTGCCAGAAATACAGCACACAGTACAAGATCATCTTGTTTTACTTTTGCCACAAATAACAATTTCTTTTGGCTTTGAGCAGTAAAGTCCAGTGATTTATTTTCCTCTCTCAAAATATCTCCCTCCCTCTCCATAAGTTTTATATTTATTCACAAAGGAATATTCCAGTATCGGATGTTTTTGTCTGAGTCTCTTCCTGGAAGAAGTGGTAATTAATCTCTTTGGGTTTGTATGTGAAGTGGAGGGATGGGGACTGGGGACAGGTGATAGTTGTCTAGGGAGTTAACTTCATATCTATAGGAGAGTGGACAGATGCTATGTAAGAAAAACTCTTGAAAAGGGAAATAAAGCAGCCACTTCCTCAAGGCTTCCACAGTGGTCAGGCTCCTTGATTGCTTTAGATTAGCTCTGGCTTTCGTCCTTCTGCGGCCACCAGATTGAATGGAGAGACATTGCTCTTGCTATTCTTTCGGTATACCTCCGTGTACTTCAGAAAAAAATAATGCTTGTAATAAGTTCAATGCTTTCTTAGAGATCGCCAAAGTATATGACACATGGCAAATAGAGAAATGAAAGAGACAGTAGAATCAGTTTAATTTATGAAAGAACCTTACAGCAAGGTCCCATGGGATATGTGTGTTGTTTTAAAAAAATCTACTAGTCTTTTCACTGAACTCCTATTCAGGATTCATTACATTGAATATGGCTTACAGACCTGGAAAACAGTTTCTATCTTTTTAATTTATTCACCATTGTTTATGAAAGTTTTCAAGAAAGTTTACTTACCTACTTCAGTTACCTGATTGTACTACTTAGGAAGTCTATAAATATGAGCTTAAAACATTTTCTGAGTTTTAAAATAATTTAAATTGCGTAGAATGTTAAAACTAAGAGGAAAAAATGATTCCATTCCTCAGTTGAACCTAGCAATTTATCTTTTCACAGTGTACTAAAGTATAGTTTTTGAAAAGTAAAGATGATTTTTATACAAAAATAAACACTTTTCAAAGATTTTATTCAACTGATTAATTAATAGTGGAGCAAATAAGCTAGAAGGCTGGTTTAAAGGAATATATGAAGAATAAAGATTTATAGAAACAGTGAGTCAAAGGGATTCTAAAAAGAATTGGCTAATAGATATAAATCTGGCAAACATTTGATTAATAATAGCAGTAACGTATGGAATTATGTTTTCTACTGAGAATAAATATACAAGTTAACATATAATTTGCAGATTTGGAGGCACTAATAAAAAAGTTAATAGCAATGTCAAAATCAGGTGTTTTATCTTAGATAACTTAATAGTCATTGAGTGAGCGCCATAAAAATAGCATTTAAAGGATATGTAGTCATTCTCTTTATTTCCATGTTTTCAGCAATTTTTTCTCATGAGAATATGAGCTAAGAAACTTTTGGCCAAGTGTAGTGGCTCATGCCTGTAATCTCAGCACTTTGAGATGCTGAGACAGGCTGATCACTTGAGATCAGGAGTTCGAGACAAGCCTGGCCAATATGGTGAAACCCCATCTCTATTAAAAATACCAAAAACAAAAGTAGGGCGTGGTTGCATGCACCTGTAATCCCAGCTACTCTGGAGGCTGAGGCACAAGAGTCACTTGAATCCGGGAAGCGGAGGTTGTAATGAGCCGAGATCCCGCCACAGCACTCCAGCCTGGGTGACAGAAGGAGAGTCCATCTCAAAAAAACAACCAAAAATGAAATTTAAAATATAACAATAGAGACATCACAGAGGCCCACAGAACCACCTCCAAGAAAGCATTCTAGTCACCTGCAAGAAAGCATATATATGTATATTGTGATATAAATGTGTATATTTAATGTGTATATTTATATATATATGTGTGTGCATGTATATTTTTAACTAAAAATGTGCTGGGAGTTAGATATGAACTTGGGGGAGGTGATATAGTGTAGAGAGAGAGAGAAAGGGACAATAGACACTATTATAATCTCTCTCCATTGTATTCAGTTTTTTTCTGTGTCTGAATTTTTAATAGAAGTCAGTCAGAAGACATTAGTTTCTGGGAAATGCATTGAGATTTAAAGTCAAATCCAGAAAGAAGTAGAGGCTTATGAGTAAATAAGTAAAAGTTATGTAGAGAAAGTATTCTTTTCCCTGTGTAAACTTGAATATTTCTTGTACTTGTGTTCAAATTATACAGTTATAAAAGTTTCCCCCTAGCTGTTATATTTAAAATGTACTTCTGAAATACACAGAGATGCAGACTATTAATGAGTTCCACTAAACTTTTAATGGTTTAGAAAACACAAATATTTTCTTGTTTTTCTGGAATTCCAGCCATTAATGTAAAACATTGGTTTCAACATAAATAACAAACTGGGATGCATATATGCCTCAGCATGTGCCCCCACACATACAGGCATGTTGTAAAAGACCACTTCTAAAGTTATTCAGTACTGTATGTTGTGCATTCCTTCTTTATCCACGTACTTAAGCTACTGAGAGCATCCCACTGATAACACCAGTAATAAAAGATGGGACCATCAGTAATGAGATTAGAGAGCCCCTTTTGCAAGAAAGTAAGGACTAGAAGGTGGAAATCACTCTGTCTTGATTCATAGAGTCACATGGATTGGGGCTTTGCTAGAAGCCTGCGCTCTCAGGGAAACCTGCCTTTTTATTGTCTCCAGAGAAAAGCCTTTCTGTCAGTAAAAGAAGACGTATCATCCAATGCATATGTAAAATTCTGAACAGCAGATAAAACAATATTCACTTTTAATCTCTGTAAAAAGAGATATATTGAAATAATCCTCAAGTGTCTCTCTTTGGGTTTCTTTGTTATGTATTAAAGCAGTTATCTTGAAATGCATAAGAATGACCTGAAGACCTTATTTTAAAAATTCAGATTCCTGTCAGTTCACTCCCAAAGATTCTGATTCAGTAGTTAAGAGACAAAGTCTAGGAATTTGCACTTATAATAAACACCTCAGGTGATAGCCGTGCATGTTATTCTTAATGCTCTGCAACTATCTATACATAAAAAGAAGATAAATTTTTAAAAACCTGAAATGTGGTATAAAAGTTTAATATCGAATAATATACATTTTTACTGATTATAACAAATTAGGATATTTTCTTGGGGCAACAGTATTTTTTTATTTTGGATCTGAATCCTAATTCTGGCTATGAATGCTTGAGGGGTTCTTACTCTACAACAATTAAATGGAGTTAGTAGTTTCTTTTAGTAACTCTTGATTTTCTGGGTTTTTTTCCATTGGCATCTTACAAAATGTATTCATTCATTTTTCCCTTTTCACTTGGCATTTTTGTTAGACAGTGGACAAAAAAACTGTACAAAGTAGAGATGAGTGTGATGTTGTCCTTGCTCTTAGATTCTCGTAACCTGGGAGAGGACATTTGCTTATGCCAGTCATCTCAAAACATGGCAGTTTATGCTGAACTCAGTCCATGGGGAGAGCATTTGACGGAGCACATAGGAAAGAGAGGTTAGCTCTATTAGCTCTGTTGAAGGATAATTAAGGAAGAATTCATAGGAAAGGTGCAGTCATTCATTGAATATTTGCTTGGCACTTACTAGGTGCATATGTTTACTAGGATCTAAGGATGGGCTGATGAAGAACCTAGATCCCTTTTATTCTACTGAACATGCAAGCTGGCCTTTAAAAAAGGTAATTGGAAATGGATAAGGAAACGGAGTCAGTTCTTATCACTCAGTTTATTTGCTTTTGTTTGTATTTTCATTTTGACACAGTGCAATGTCATCCTAACACATCCTCCAAAAGTGAAGGATGGGGTGGATAACACTATATTCGGCATTTCTGTAGTCAGGAGCCAGGAGCTCTCTCCCGTAATTGCATTAACCTGGGAGGCACCCTCTAGGTAGATTTGTATAGCGCCCTGGCTAATCAATTATCAGTTTACTTCTTGTCTCACTAAGCTTTTACACCTTACAGTTGTGAAGGAGTATAAATATAACTTTAGTATCTTGATCACAGCAAGCACCTGATTTGTATTTCTTTATTAGCGCAAGTGAAATCAGATCAGAGAAGTACCTTACAGGTCATAAAATATGTGCAAATTTCAAAATGACCTCCTTTTAAAAATGTGCAAAAATAAGACTGTTAAGGCATATTCCAGAGCCTTGGTGTGTGTGTGTGCGTGTGCGTGTTTGAGAATAGCTGTATATCAGAAAATGTGGCTGAGAAGCAATATTCTTTTTAATAATTCTTTTTTCTCTTTTGAAAATCAAGGACTATAAATACTTAAAGATGCAGAACAGCAGCCTGTCCCCAGTGAGGCTCCCGTTTAATTAACGTAGTGATCTATGTAGAGAAAAGGGACAATCGCAAGAGTCCCTCGATAATGATCTAACCACAGGCTTTAGGTAATTACAGAAGAAAGATTTTTAAGACACAAAACACCCTGGAAAATTTGACCTCTTATTTTGATTCAGGCCTTTCATTTCTTAAATCTTTTTTTTTTTTTTCATGTCGATGTTCATGCTTGACAAAGTCAGCCTAATGCCAGATGAATGCCTGGAACTCAAAACATGACTGAATTCACAGTTGAAGGATTTTATTATAATATACCAGCTTTGAAAAATCCTACAGTGAGAATAACAAGACTGAATAAAAAATTAAGAAATGCCCAGGTAGAAATGAATAGAGAAATTTAGAAAAAATAATAAAACATATTCAAAATAAAAAGTATTCAGCATTGGCAAAGTAAAAAATAGTATCAGACAATTATATGTTCCATTTGTAAAGATGATTATTAATTAATGGCCTTGCAAAACATTGGAGAAAATTTGCTGAACCATCACATACATAAATATTAAAACCACCCATTAGCAAAAATCTTTTTACTAACCTTCACAGTTGATAGTCAAATAATGTTCAGTTTTTCTCCACTGCAATAAAAAATAAAGGCTTTAGCCTTCAGATCAGTCTCTGGGCCTTATTAATTCAGGCAGCCTGAAGCCACGTGGAAATATTTTGTTTTTGATAAAAGCCAGCTTGCCCTCATGATCTTTTAAAATCTTAAAAAAATCCTCCATCAGCCCTCTCTCTGACTTGAATTATGGTCGTGCTTTCTAAAACCGGTAAACTCTATCTCCTTGGTGTGCCTCAAGATAGAATGTATAAACCCTCCTTAGAAATTGAGCTCTCAGTTCTAAATTGCACTCTCTTTCATGAGAGCAAGCAGGATTGCTTTGCTCTGTATTAAGTGGTCACAGTATTCAGTATAGCCATAAACAACACTGTATTTTCTAAACACCTTATTTTCTTTTCATGAAAATTAGATCGTAATTATACAAATGCATATCTGTTGTGTTTTCAGCAGCCTGTGTGATTTTTTTTTTTGTTTTTTGTTTTTTTCTGAGTTATTTTCCTGCTTTCAGCAGCCTTTTTCTCTCAGGTGCCTTGTGATCCACAGTGGTATGTGTTCACACTAACCAAAGCAATAGTCTTACCTGCCAGAAATAGCTGTGACATTTAAAGGGAGGTCCAGTGGAAGGCATGGTGCTTAACATCCAAGTCTGAAGTGCTAATAGTGAAATTGGGGCATCAGCTACAGAGAGATTTAGAGGAAGTAACATGCAGGTTAAATATGTTATGAAAATAATTTCTGTTCTTTATATGATTAAAATTAACATGTCAATGTGCTTTACTAATTTGTTAACTCATCTATTATGCTATGCCATGAAGAAAATAAAATTGAAGTTCTTTAGTTTTTTGAGATGGCGTCTCACTCTGTCACCCAAGCTGCAGTGCAGTGGCGAAATCTTGGCGGCTCACTGCAACCTCGACCTCCTAGGTTCAAGCGATTCTCCTGTCTCAGCCTCCTGAGTAACTGGAACTACAGGTGTGTGCCACCAGGCCTGGCTAATTTTGTATTTTTAGTAGAGACAGAGTTTCACGATGTTGGCCAGGCTGGTCACAAACTCTGACCTCAAGTGATCTGCCTTCCTCAGCCTCAGAAAATGCTAGGATTACAGGCATGAGCCACCACACCCCACCATAAAAATGAAGTTCTATGCTTTCCCATTTAGGTGCTCACTGAATACTTGGTTTGCAATACCTGACTGTAACTGACAGGAATATGTTTTGAAAGTCTAAATTTTACAGGTATGCAGATGAAACATAGGGACATTATCTACTGTGTCAAAGTATAATGATTTATCAGTGGCACATGAAGGTGGCCTCAAGTTTCTTAATCAGTGATATACCACTATATCATGCCACCTTTTAATGTAATATGTTTATATCTTTCTTTAGATGTAAACATTCATTTAGTTCATCACTGTGGCTTTTGCACTTGTCCAAGGAACCCTATGAATTCCTTTAATGTGCCTAAGTCTCCTGCCCCTGGGAGAAAGGGAGTGATAAGCAGGAATCACTTTAATCTATTTGCAGATATTTTCTTTTCCATTTATTTTAAAGGATTTTTTTTTACTTAATAATGAGTGTGCAGTGATGGTGGTGATGATGATGATAATGATGATACAAAGGTTTAAATGATTAGACAGTCAAATCTGGTCTAGAATTGTAATACTGTTTTGACTTTGAATCATAGAGCAGCTCCAACCTGCTTATTTTCTGGGCATGAACACATGAGAACACCACCACAGTTCTGTTATCTGAATGTTGTTATGTTTTGTTTGAAACATTCAGTGACTTTCAAACATTGTATTTTCCTTGGAAAATTCAGCAGAGACAGACATTCTTTTCCAGGTTAGATTTGCTGAGTCTGCTAGGAAATTAAATTTTGTGCACTGGCTATTTTGATCTAGTGGACGTTCTAATAAAATCATTTTTGTGCTGCCTACATCTTCACTTCAGAGAGATGGGATACCTGGGTACCTCCACCCCAAATTATAATTTGATATCTGAAAAATGGAAAACGGATGCGACAGCTAAAAAAAAAAATTAACACTGGAAGAGATAGGACTAGTGAAGATTAAAACATTCTCTGGAGTTTAAATTCAGAGATATCAAAATTAAGAAAATGTAGAAGAAATCAAAAAAGACGGTAAGAAAACTGTAAAAGTTTATATAGCAAGAGGGTATAAAACAAATACAATATTTTCAGAAAAAATTAAATAAAAATTGATTTACATAGCGTTTTTAGTCTCAAAGATCAAATTTCAATTTTCATCTCATTTGAAAACTCATACGAACATTCTCCTTTATATGCATCAGTTAAATGTCAAAAAGGCTTTTTTCTTGTTTCCAAATACAGTTATTTTTAAAATTTAATTGTATGATTTAGGAATTTAAGAATTTGATAGAAAGCCAGTTTGCACACACACGTTATTATATGTGTGCTTTAGACTTGGTTTTTAGTTAATGTAACATGACAAGGCCACCTGAATTATTTGTTTACAAACTAGGGGAAAGCCACCCTGGAGGAGAAATCCTGGCAGTAGAATTGTCTGCAGCAATAGTGCTTTGTTATTGTTATCTATTGGATTGGATGCCATTGTTGCTATGAAACAGTTCACAACAAACTCAGTCTATGAGAAAGACTCCAAAATTATTTGCCTGTTGAAGAAAATTCAGGATATTGGGCTGGTTAGTTTAAAAAGTGATGATACTCAGATTCTGCTTGCACTCACTGCTTCTCAGCAGTTGTTTTATTTCTTTCTAATTGATATTTTATCTTATTTTTCAGAGAGTCCCTTATAAAACTCTTCTACTTTCCTTAAAATCACACCACACAACAGCAGTTAAAACCATACGCTTTGGCGTAAGACTGATACGGTCTTGAACCCAGCTTGACTATCATATTTGTTACTTTAGGCAAAACACCTCTGACATTTATGTCTTATCATCAATAAAAAGGGGTGATTAACTGTTTCACAATATCATTCAATAAATAAATACAAATTCCCTCCTTTTCCTTCCTTTCCTTTCTTCATCTTTATAATCTGCATGCCATAAGCTCATTTTAGTTTTCTGGATTCATGTTAACATGTCCCACCTTTCCCAAATTAAACATCACCTCTGTTCTTGGCTCCATTCTTTTCCTCTCTTATGAGACAATTCTCTATCAACCAACCCCCTCTTTGCCCTGTATCATGAAACTTTGCTCCTACTACATTAACAGTCTCTTGGTTTCTTTAAAAAGGAAGACAAAACAACTAAAGAACAGAAGCAAATATCTACTAAAATCTCCAATTCTGTTACCCTCAAAATTAATTGTTCCACCCTCAACTTTCTCTTGGCACGACTCTTTGTCAAAATGTTTTCTACCATCACAGCCTTCAGTGATCTTGGTTTTTCCTGTATCTCCTGAAATCTGACTTCTACCTCCATCTTTTTCTGGACTAGTCAACACAATTAGAGAAAAAAACCATATTTTTGTTAAACGGGTATGTATCCCTGAAGCATAAAATACATAGTATTGAAAGTGCACACGTGTTTCTTTCCATTTTTTCCAGCACTTGAAACTGACAAGTAGTAGTACCAATTACTTAGTAAAAGACCTTTTTCCATTTCATTTCTGAAATATTATTTTCCTTTTTCGTCTTCCATCTCTGACTATGCCTCAAATTTTTCCTCTTTGCTGCCTTCCTTCCTAGGAAAGTTCTTCATGCGATGCCATCTTGTTTTTCTTCACTTGCCTTTTTTTCTCTCTTTAATTTTATGAACTCTTATGACTTCTTCAGTTACCTCTATAGTGTAACTACTCAAAATATATATTTCTGAAGTCTCAGCTCTAATCTCATATTTTCAACATATATTTATGGAGGCATCTCAGACTCAACCTATCTAAAAAATGGCTTATCTGCCCTAAAATCTACGTTGTTATTTTTCTCTCTACTGCTAATAATTATCTTCCTAGTCGGTCAAGCTCAAAACCTTATCATTTTTACTCCTTGTCCCTGTGTCAGCTGTCCACATTCAAGCAGGGTCTCATTTCTGCACATTTTACCAGCAAGGCACTGACTGCCTTTTGTTTGGGACTATCTTTTCGTATAGTGAGCAGCCTTGGAAGATAGAAATCATTTCTCCCTCTAAAACAAAAGGCAGGTGTGCTTGCAGCCTTGGATAGAGGTAGTGTCTCTCTCTGAAGCAAAGGAATATCTTTACTGGCCATTATAAAATATCCATGTTTCCTAAGCTCTGGGTTCCTCTTTTCTAATGCAATCTACTAAGCACGTAGGTGTCACCTGAACTTTTCTGTGGGAATTGGGTCTTGAGGAATCAGTGCAAGAAAATCATGATACTCTTGCTAATGCTGTTACTGTGAGTAGTCAAGTCAATTGTCTCTGACCTAGCACTAGTATGTCTTTGCCCAGCACTCAAAAAACTGGCATGCTTACAAGTAGGACAAAATGTTAGACTTTTCGCAGTCTTAAACAACACTTTCTAAATTCTATCCAACAATATCCACAGCATCTCACAAAACCATTCCCTTTACTCCATTTCCACTCCCAAAACTCTAGTCACTCATCACCCCTCCCTGGGTTATTGCTGTAGTCCCCTGTGTGATGCTTCATCTATGTTTCTCTTCTTTACAAGTTGCCCTGCACATCATTGCCAGAGTATTCTTCCTCAAACAAATTTCACATCATATAACTTTACTAGTTGAAATATAAAATGATTCCTTAATGTTCAAGCTCCCTTGATGTGCTTTCAGGGCACTCATCCATTGCCACACCCCCCCACAACAATAACAAAAAAATCACATTCCAGTCCCTGTGCTTTTGTCCACAATGTGATGTGCCCTCTCCCAGAAGTCCCCAGCCTGACCAAAACATTCAGACACAGTTTTAATGATGTTTCTCTAGCTGGTAGTAATCGATCTCCATTTTGAACAGTTAACTTTTACTCGCCTTATACCCTATATCACATTTATAATCTTATATCTTATTAGCTTTTATATCTCTATTCTTTGTCTTTCTTGAAGTTGCTTGAAGAGTAGAGACCATGTCTTGTACATCATTATATGATCTACAATTCTTGATATAATATACTGCATAAGTATGTTTGTATTTATACTGCTAATTACTCTTTCTTTTGATTACTCAGTTTAGATTGATATTGGCAATAATTTGCATTTTTGTAATAAAATAACACAAAATATATAGACCTCCCATCTCCAAATTAGACTCTAGAGATTTTTTGTTTCATTTTTTTACTGTAAAATGGAGTTGTTTATTAATAATAATGTAACTAAAATAATACTTGTCAGTTTTTAGTATAAAACAATTATTATAATTTAAATTTTCCAGCCCAAATTTTCCAACCCTTTAAAAACAAATGTGTTGCACATTTTTTAAAGTATGGTATAATGCTTCCAGTTACTGTGAATTATTGTCATAAATACTCATATTATATTACAAGTATTTGCCATTTCTAAAATCTCAATACCTTACATTTTTTCCTGTGTTGTACTTCTTATGTTAAGATTATAATAGGCTGATACAGCAGTCTAGAGATTCACAGGTACAGTACTGACCCTATTGTGAGGTTGAGCCAAGAGACTACAAAGGAAAGGCCATGAGTTTTAACATGCTGTATGTTTTGTTTTGCATAATTATTGCCAGGGTAAGAGATGCTTCCTTGCCAGTAATGTAAATACCAGTAAAAGTATATTCCTCTTCAAGTCCTGTGTGTATTTCTCACTTTCAGTATCATCGCAATATAACACCAGCTCACTGCTTCTGCTTATAAATATTTGTCAAAAGCAATTAAAACACTACTTGTAGTTTGCAGTGATGATTTTGTAGCATTTGCTTCTTATCTATGTCACTAGGATGCGCTAAGCATGCAATAGACCCATCTATCATCTATTACTCAGGTTTTTGGCTCTATTCCTATGCAACAGAGACAAGGGGAACAAAGAAGAGGACCTGTGCACAGTTCGAGAAAGGCAAAACACTGAGCTTCACTGCAGAACTGAATGTAGCTAGCAAATGAAGTAAGGCAAAAGCTTCCATTTTTTTAAATAAGATGAAATATAAGAACATATAATCTTAAGACAATATACGATATAAATTTATCAAAATACTTATATTTTCAGAAGTGCTTAAAATAATCTAGCACATAGTAGATGCTCAGTAAACATTTGATATTATGACTGTGCACTGGTCTTTATAGGCTGCTTTATCTATAGCATCTCATTTAGTACAACAACACTCTGAAAAAGGTTTTATTGTCACCATTTTCCAGTTGAAACATTTACGATGCTCAAGATCTCATAGGTACCACCTACCACTAGGTCAATCTGCTACTGAATCTCATGCTATTAAATGCACCTTTTCTCCTGAGCTTCCAACAAATAGTGTACTGTATACAATTGTTGAAGAGAGGGGACCGTGATACAAAACATTTAGAGTGATTGTGTAGCCACAATTTCAGTTCCTCAACAAAGTGATAGAATTAGGAATCATCCTCAATGTATATTTTTCCAACACACACACACACATACCCCAATCCCACTTGAATGTACCCCACCTACACATTGCAACCATAGAGACAGTAGTGGCATTAAATACAGAATATTCTGTGTGTTGTTTGCTTGTTCTCCCTCTGCTACAAAAATCAGAGTTCCTACTCAATAAACAGCAAAGGTAGGTATAAACCAAATTGAAGAAGGGGAAATCATTGAAAAAATTAAATACAGAACTATGTATTGATTGATTGAGAGTTCAACAATGTAATCCAGAAATAATGGATGCTTTAAAAGTAATTAAGAGAATACAAAAAACATTTTGTGCCTAATGAAAGAAAAAGATAACACAACATTAGACAAAATAAAGAATATTCATTTGATATAATAAGGAAATAATCTTTTATTCCTCTTTAAATTCTCAGTGGAATAAGGCAGGGTTATAAATAAATAAACATCTGCCCCATGGACTTAATGAATCCTCATGTTTTATTGTGATAATCAAAATGAAATTGTTGGGAGAGATTAGTATCTCTAGCGTAACGCTAAGAAAGACAAGGCCTGTGCCCAGGCAAAAGCTTTCTTGATTGGTCAGAAGGTTTGAAAAAACTTAAGTGATGACATTTCAAACCATTCTAAAAAACATACAAAACAAAAACAAAAACCTATAGTGTCTGTGCCACATTTTGTTAAGAAACGAAATGAACAATTGATTTCTGACAACCTTATAGTCTTTATTCCATTAGAACAATAATAGAAAGGTCTAAACCCGAAAATGCTATGCATTGAATTTATAACAAACTATTTTTCCTGCAACAAAAAATGTATAAACTTGGTGTTTGTAGATTTAATAATTATGTGGCAAAAAATATCTGGTTTTTGCCCTTGCAAAAAATCATATGTATACGTATGTATGTGTGTGTGCGTGCGTGTGTGTGCATAAATATTTCCTTTAACCTCCTATTTTCTTCTGATAAAAATAGTGGTACTAGAGATAGTTCTGATATTTCATCATAGAATATTTAACATTGCATTTGGAAAGATTTTTTTTAACTTAATTTTACCTTAATAAGCACCCAGTGTAATGTTTTGGTAATGACACAGGTATTTTTTCAAGATGCTTGACAGATAATATTGCATAATGGTTAAGAGTGTGGGCTTTGGAGCCAGACTTCCTATCTCTGTTCATTCACTGACAAAATGGAGACAGTAGTAACTTCCTCATAGAGTTAGTTGTCTTTTAAGATCAAATAACGCATAAAACTCTTGAAATGGTACCAGAGTAAGCACCAAATAAACATTAACTAGTATCATTCTTCCATGTCCAAATAACATAGAAAAGTAAGAAATTTAATATTTTATTTGAATGACCTTTTAAGGATACACCTAGCCCATTATCTTTCTTGATAATCTTGTAAGATGATTCCTTTTTATCTCTGATCTGTTGAGGCATGGATAGAGATTTTCAGAGAAAACATTGTCTAGGTAACCCAAAGAAGGTACAACAACAAACTGACAAAACTTATTAATGAGAGAATTTACAAGGTAGAGTAATTGCAACTCCTTTTGAAATCAACTACTATGCTCCTCTGGCTGGGATAGCTAAGCAAAGACATTCCAACCTGAAGGTTGAGATCTACTTGAAGAGTTTTCCATCCAGATCTTGAGGGCCCCTCAAATTTACGTTGGTATCTGTTTCTATTAATATGGAAACTTCTGGTATCTTGGGGTATCACATGCACTTGACTACTTTATTCCTGCTCTAGCTATCTTAAAGCCTTTCTTAGTCTTCTATCTCTTAGAGAAGATTCTTCTGGGTTTCAAATCCACTGATCTTGAAGCTATTGACTTCTCTCTCTGCTTTAGAGCCCATCCTTTTGTATATGAGTAGTTTGTTTTGCCTAAAGTGCTTTTTCCAAGTCAGATATTAAGTCCAGTTTCTCATCTATTTTTGAAAGGAAACTCCTGGGCTTTGGCTGACTAACATCTTGACAGCATATTTCTTCTTTCCTCTGAGCTTTACAGCATTCCCCGGGTTTCTCTAAAATATAAAGGCAGACTCTTTATCTCTTACTTTGTCAAAGCCTACCCTCCCCACTGATTTCTCACCCAGTTGCTAGTTTTAAGACCTACCTCCAAGTATCATTGTATTTGCAAACATGAAATGACTCATTGATTCTGATCTCAACACAAGAGCAACCCTTTCTCAGCTTGACCCATCTTTACATTGCTGATGTCTTATTCAATCACTACCCAAGGGGCTGACCTTCAAGAATCTAATCCATGCAAGCTTAAAATAGTAAACACATTTGAATATACTTTAACATACATAATAAATTTTACATATAGAAGAGGAGGATCAGCCCTTAGACATGAAAAGTGAAAATAGTTTAATCGCAGATTTTCTTTGTGTATTAGTATTTTCAACCAAGTCTATATCCAAGTAACAGGAAAAGAAAAAGCTGGCAATTGTTGCTGTACTGTGAAGTCTTATTAGGTGAGTCAGCTAATTACATGGCACTATCATAAATACAGCAGGCACTTTACTGCTTGCTAGGCTTGCCAAGAAAAATGATGATTTAAGGCAGCATACTACCTCTTTGCTATATAATGAAATTTTCTTCTTAAAAATGATTTTGCACCAATTCCTGATTTATCCACCTATTATTTTTAAATTTATGGTTGAATGTATTTAAACATCAATTCAGAGATAAAACTAATAAACAGCATTCAAAAACAACCCCAAATATATTTAACATATTAGCTTTACTCTCTCCTCCACTGCCAAACCTTTAAAAACAGTGAAATAAATAGTTTTTATTTCATCTGTTCCCTTTTTCTCTCCTCTAAGGTGATTGCCAAGACTAAAGAAATAGCTAGAAGGGCAAAAGGCAAGAAAATGAGTAAGATGGTAACAGATTATCCAAAGTAGAGCCTGGGCCAGGTGCAGTGGCTCATGCCTGTAATCCCAGCACTTTTGGAGGCTGATGCAGGAGAATCGCTTGAGTCTTGGAGCTTGAGACCAGCCTAGGCAACATAGTAAAATGTCATCGCTACAAGAAATATTTAAAATACTTGAGCATGGTGATGCAGCCTATAGTCCCAGCTAGTTGGAAGGCTGAGGCTGGAGGATCACTTGGGCCCAGTAGTTGGAGACTACAGTGAGCTATGATTGTGTCATGCATTGCAGCCCTGGCAGTAGGGCAAGACCCTTCCTCTAAAAAACAATTTAGAGCATGAGCAGCTTTTAAATATATGTTATTTATGTGTAAGACTGGGTTCTCTAAAGGTATCATTTAATTAAAATAGATTTGCATTCTCAGTCTGTAGGTATGGACTATGTATAATGTGTTTCTGATATGACTTACAGCGTTCACCAATGTGGTTATTCCCAAGTGATCCAGATGGCTGATGACATAGTGATTTGTAAATTTGCTGAGACCCGATCTGAGTAGGTGTATAACATAACTGAGGGGGAGAGTAAGTCCATTTACCGAAAGAAAACCTAGCATATGACCCAGGAGCCACATCTTCACTCAGCCTTGTTGCTAGGTTTGGCTTAGCATAACATGTATAATTTATGACAAAAATTATACTTGCACTTTTTAATTAGAACATTCAAAACCTGAGGAAGTGGCACCAGAGATCATCAGTGGTCTACTCTACTTTGTGTGTGTGTGTGTGAGTGTGTGTGTGTGTGTACGTGTTCCCACATCCTAAAGCATGTCTTGTACAAGTGAGTAGAAAATGTTGACAGAAAATTATAGATTCTGACATCTAAAACACAGTAGGTCACTACATTGTTAAAACCTGGAATTATTTATCTTGTTATAAAGTCAGGCCAACCAAACCTGAAATACTGCTACATTGAAATAGTGCAAAATATTCAAAATACTGTAATTATAGATTTGTCAGTAGGACTGTACTAGACCTATCACTCGATACAAGACTTACACCTTGCCCTTTCACTTACCTGTTCTCTTTTACATCTATCTCACTAGATGTAATGCTATATTTTATATTTATAATGTATTATAATTTATCATATATTATATTAAATATTATAAATTGTGTTGCAACTCCCCTTGCCTTTTGTCTGCATATTGCCTCAGAAAGAACAGATTGGTTCAATGGACTTCAACCACAGGCCCCTAGTGGCAAATAGCTCTTAATGCTGGGCCTGCCACTTCGATATATTTCTAAAGGTATAAAATATTAAGTGAACCAAGTCCCTTGGTCATTTTAACTCTATCTTAGATCTAAGCCATAACTGTACTTTCCTAAAAATTAAAAATTTGAATTTTAACTTAACTATATGTAATTGGAAAAAGAGGTGGGGTTCATTCAGTCAACTATTATCATGCTTTGTTACCCTTCGGGCAGAACATGCCAATTTTCATGGGTTCTCATGTGACAGAATATATTTACCAGATGCAATTAAACACTCCCTAGAGTATGTAAACAATAAATATGATCATTACATTATTTTTATATTGTTCTTTCGTATACATAATAGTAAGACATAAAATATAGTGTTCTTTCTGAAATATGCATGTTGTTTTGGTTTTGATGATTAACAGTTTTTTGATATCTTACATTTTTTAACAAAATATGTAGCCTTTCCAAAACAAGACCTCAAAAATTCGTATAAGACTCAGAGTTGTTCTTCTCCACATAGATCTCTTAAAAAGGCAGAGGATTTATATGACCTCAAGAGAAACCAGAGTATTAAAAGTTTAATTCAATTTTTTAAAAATAAAATTCCTTAGCTTTTTTTTGAAAATTAAGATTAATTTGATTTTGAATCAGATGCCCTTTGCTCCCCACCCCAAAATGGCATTATGAGCAGACTAGGAATTGACAATAGAAAATAGAACATGTGGAATATATATTTATCTTGCTTTTAAAAAATATTTTCATGTCTGCCTCTTTCGTTTTTGAGTGTATCAATAAAATACATGATAATTATCTTAGTGAAATATACTATCTACATACACTATGTATGGAATATTCACATTTTTGAAACATCTATGCTATTTTTATTTAAATAGGAGTTCTAGGCTTGATTTAATTTTGGAACTGGTGTGTGCTTAAGTTGAACCTTTTTTTCCTCTTAAGTCAAAGTTCTTGTTTAGTTTCTTCTTTTATCTTTTTGGTTATTATCTCTCTCCTTCATCCTCATGGTGAGCGCTGTTGAGTGAAGGCATTAATTCCATTATTTCAGGCTAAGTGACATTGTTTAACCATGCAGCGAAACAGTGGTTCTACCCAAAATATCTTCCAATGTAAAAGCAGTGGGGAAAAGAGAAAGTGTGCTTCCACTGCTTTGAATGGTTAAGGCCGTGAAAGTTGATCATACACATTGGGTCATTCTTGGTTACACCCAACTAAAACAGACAAGAAGCCAGGGAGAAAAAGCATTCAAGAAATATCACATTGCTCCAAAAGTGTAATTTTCTACAAGTCCAGATGCTGAAACTGTTGTAACCTGGAACCAGTTTACAGGTTACAGATGCTGAAATAACTTGCTGCAGCTCCAGGACTAATTTTGTCCATCACTTTCACTCACCAATTGAAGCTTATCAGCTCCCCAGAACCTTTCTAAAGCCAATGAACTTTCTCAAAGAGCAATGTGTATTATTTCTCTCTTTTAGAACACCTCCAACCTCCTCTTTGTTCTTTGGATATAATATACCAAGGACCATCCAGCCTCAAATTTCAATTTTTCTTCCCACATAAAAAGTTAAATTTAGAAGTTTCTCTCTATATTTCTGACTTTGACAAAGCATAGATACCAGATAATTGATGAAACCTTGCCATTATAACGATCGCCATGAATTACTTCCCAGTGTCTTTAGATAACCCTCGCCATTTGCCAACTTTGATGGACTTCAAAATGAACATATCTTTTCTAAAAAAAATTTATTCACACTGAGAGCAAGTACATTGGTATACTCTACATTAAATTATACCACAGAGTTTACAAATAATTGGTGGTGTCCAGCAGTGGTTTCCAAGGAACATACTTAACAAGACATTCACAAGTCCCTGTAAACTTGCATTTTTAACAAGAGCCCCAGATGATTTTAGAAGAATGTGGTTTAGAAAGCAATTTTTACCTTTATTATGTGTCATTTTAAATATAAAATAAAATTAAAGTTATAAGTCATGGAACTGAACACAGATAACTTCCTTACAGAAAGTATTACTAGATATCTAAATACAATATGGTTCAAAACATGAAATTAAAAACGATTATGTAAATTCCGTAGTTGTATTCCTAAAGACAGTAGCTGGAATTTTTTCCTACTTCTCCTTGTATAATTTCCCTTTTCCTTTATTTTCACTTCCCTAGAATTGTACTTCCCAATAAACTATTAGCAGTGAAGGCTCATCTCATGATCTGTTTTATAGAGCACTTCGGCTGGGACAAGCAACCAGCTGGTAATCAGTTATATCAGCTATTCAACCCTACAGGTTTATTTAAAAAGAACTTGAATAGGATTTTTAGGGTGAAAGAGATCAGTCTCAGCCATTTCTGTTTCCTAGTAAAATGAAGCTTTGAAGGCTTTCCTTATTAGCAATGGAGGGCCATTCCATTGTAATTTTTTGATAACCATTTTTCTTTCCATGTGTCAAATGCAGAGATAAGATACTGAACTGAGTCTATTTCACTGTTTGTAAAACAATCCCACTTGAAAAAAAAGACCACAGATATTCCAGGGATAGTGCCTGGTAGAGAAAGAGTAAAAGGTATTTTCTTGCTATGTCACTCTATAGGTTCTCTTATTAATCATACAGGCATATTCCAAAGTCCAGACATTTTTCTCATTTATTTTATTACCCTAACATATTCTGGGTTAATATAATATCATAATGAAAATTTGAAAAAAAATAGATTGTTTCAAAAGTGTTCAACATTTGTTGTATTGGTAGATATCTTATTCTTGTTTGTGGTAAAAATAAATGGCAGGTACATTTCATGCCTTCAAGTATGATTACATTCTGAAAATGAGTCATTAATACTCATAAAATGAAAATTTTAAAGTTCTTTTTTGTTACAGTCAAACTATAATTAGGCACAGTTGTAAATTGGAGTTGAAATTTAATAAGATATTTCTGTATAGATATTTAATGTTTTTAGAGATAGGATTATGAAATAATAAATATACAGGTATAGGGATAAAATTGTGTCTGATGATCATATGAAGTGTTTGTTGTTATATTCTCTCTTGGAATAGCTGCCAAATATTTTAGTATGCTTAAAATCTGTGAATATTATGGAGTTAACAAATTTAGATCACATAATCATGTTCAGGAAAACATATTATAGAAAAATAACTATTAAAATGTGCACATAGTAGTCTTCATTTATCCTCAGGGGATACATTCTGAAACCCCCAGTAGATCACCTGAAATTTCAGATAGTAGCAAACCCCTACATATATTATGTTTTTTCAAATGCTTATGTACCTATGAAAAAGTTTAATTTATAAACTAGGCACAGTAAGAGATTAACAACAACTAATAACAAAATAGAACAATTATAATAATATACTGTAATAAAAGTTATGTGGGTATGGTATGGTCTTGCTCTCTCTCTCTTTCCCTTTCTCTCTCTCTCTCTCTCTCGCTCGCTCGCTCAAGATATCTTAGTATTTTGGAGCTGCAGTTGATGGTGGGTAACTTACACCATGGAAAACAAAACCACAGATAAGGCCGGGCGAAGTGGCTCATGCCTGTAATCCCAGCACTTTGGGAGGCCGAGGCAGGTGGATCACCTCAGGGCAGGAGTTCGAGACCAGCCTGGCCAACATGGAGAAACCCCGTCTCTATTAAAAAAAAAAAAAAAACACGGATAAAAGGAGACTACTGTATATACTCTTTAAAACTGATGAAAGATTAAACTCTTGTTTCTTCTATAGCCCACCCATTTCCCCCCACCCAAACCTAGATAGTTTTAAAGCAAATATATAGACATCTTATTTGATCTGTAAACATTTGATTAATTTGTAAAAATTAAGAACTCTTTTTAAAATAAAACTGCAACATATTATCACACCTAAACAAATAAACAATAATTCTTAAATATCCAGTCAGTGTTCAAATTTCCCCAACTACCTCATACGTGTTTTCCGTTTGCTTATACTGGGATCCCACTAAGAATGAAATAAAGTTGTTAGATTGCAATTGACTAATGCTCTCACTTCTACTTTAATCTATAGGTTCCCACTGACTTCTTTTACCTTGCAATTTTCTTGTTGAAATTATACGTATTATTTGTCTTGTGTCATTTTTCACAGTGCAAAATTTGCTGATTGTAGCCAGTGATGTGAAGAGTGAACATGTTTTTCAGCCCCTTATATTTGCTGTAAGTTGTCAGTACTAGCTAAATGTGAATCAAATTCAAATTTGGATCACATAGGACCTTTTTTTTTTTTGGAGACAGAGTCTTGCTCTGTTGCCAGGCTGGAGTTCAGTGGTGTGATCTCAGCTCACTGCATTCTCTGCCTCCCGGGTTTAAGTGATTCCCCTGCCTCAGCCTCTGGAGTAGCTGGGACTACAGGTGTGCACCACCACACCTGGCTAATTTTTTGCATTAGAGAAGACACAGGGTTTCACCATGTTGACTAGCATGGTCTCCATCTCCTGACCTCATGGATCACTTTAATCATTGAACAAAGGAGCCCTTAATAGCGGTTATACCATTAGGATGTCCTGATTCAACATCGAGGTTGCAAACCCTATTGTTGATATGGACTCTAGAATAGGATTGCGCTGTTATCCCCAGGGTAACTTGTTCTGATTTGATGAAGTTATTGGGTCAACAAATATTAGCCCACTTAGACTAGGACGGTCTTGGTTTAAGATAGTGATGTGTAGGTACTTCTGTCAGAGGGCGCATAATATAGTAAATCCTCACTTAACTTCATCGGTAGTTTCTTGGAAACTAAGACTTGAAGCAAAACAGCATAACAAGACCAGTTTTACCATTGGCTAATTGATACAAGAATTAAGTTCCTACCGCAAATTTCTGGTCACAAAAACACCATCAAACTCCTAAATAAAGACCAAATCATTTCTGATATTAAACATTGAAATAAATGTGAGCTGTATATACCTTTAAGAAAGATTAAAACAAACAAGTCAAACAACTTACCTAATTATTCCAATTGAGCCCGCAGGTGGCTGGAGCCTATCCTAGCAGCTCAGGGAACGATATGGGAACCCACCCTGGACAGGATGTCGTTCCATCATTCAGGGCTCTGTCACGCACACCCACTCACCCAGGCTGGAACCATGTAGACACACACACTCACCTAACCTGCACATCTGCGTACATCTTTCAAAGTTCAGCCAGATAACATATAAACATATGCAATAATATCCACCAGTCTTAGTTCTGCCGTAACAACTCCTTTTTGATCACCAAACAACAAACAGGCTAGGTCCGTCATATTTACTTGTCTGGTCCATATCAAAATTTTCTAACAAATTATATTAGAAAATCAAATCTCAATCGGTTCAGAATTCATGGAAAAAGAAAATTTGCCTTATTTCCCTAATACTTAGCTATCCTAACAGTAATCTAAATATTAATGAGAAAGTTAATGATGTCGTTTCCTGTTCCCAGTAGTAAAGAAGATTTTGCTGCCCCATTTGATCACTAAGGCTAATAGACGACACTCAGAAAAAGTGCAGGGAATTTCTCAGCATCACACACGCTCTGACATCTAGAGAAGCTAGGACTTGAGCTCAAGTCCTGTGACTTGGAAAGCCTTGTGCGTAGCCACCCGGCAGCAGAGCCCCTATCCTTGACTTGTAGCAAGAAGTGAAACACTATGAAAACAATATATTTACCCACATTTTAAAATGGGGTAGTCTGGGGTGGTTTACATTTTATTTAACTTATATATCATTTGGATTGTTTTAGTTTATAAAGAGGGCATTGGCAAGGGCAGAATGATCGGCAAGCTTCTCTGCCTGCCTACCATAAGCATGATCTTTAGTTTGACCTTTTCTTACTGTCAGCCATTTCCTTATCCTTTTGCGTCCCTGTCAGTCACTTCCATGTGAAGACACGGGGAGGCTTTTTTACATTAGACATCTTGTTAAAAATAAGCCGCATTGGCTGAGGAATTATTTGATCTCTTCCTTTAAGTCCAATTAGGCTCAAATTGCCTCTCTGCTCCTTGAATTTTTAGTTAACTTCATCTTCTTATAATTACTTCGCTGAAATAAATGCAAAGCAACAAAAGATATTTAGTGAAGATACCAACAAAGCCATAACCATTTTAGGCTGAATTTTGTAGTATTCTTTGTCTAGGAAGAGATAATAGAAAAATTTTCTGGCTGGGCTCCATGGCTCACGCCTGTAATCCCAGCACTTTGGGAGGCCGAAGTGAGTGAATCACCTGAGGGCAGGAGTTCGAGTCCAGCCTTGCTAACATGTGAAACCCCATTTCTACTAAAAATACGAAAAATTAGCCGGGTGTTCTGGTGTGTGCCTATAATCTCAGCTACTCAGGAGGCTGAAGCAGGAGAATCGCCTGAACCCGGGAGGCAAAGGTTGCTGTGATAGGGACCCGAGATCACGCCTTTGCACTGCAGCTTCGACAACAAGCATGAAACATCAACTCAAAATAAATAAATAAATCAATAAATACATAGAACAATTTCCTGACCATGTATTTGATTCTTTTCCTCCAAATGTATAGTCTCAGTCTTCAAATTTCAGAAAAGAATTTGTTTCTTCATTGTCATTTAAAAATAATGTATTAACCACATGTTCTCACTCAATAAGTAGGTATTGAACAATGAGAACACACGGACACAGAGAGGTGAACATTACACACCAGAGCCTACCAGAGGTCGGGGGAATAGGGGAGGGATAGCAGGGGTGGGGGTATTGGGGAGGAATAGCATTAGTAGAAATACTTAACTTAGATGACGGGGTGAAGTACGTAGCAAATCATCATGGCACGTGTATACCTGTGTAATAAACCTGCACTTTCTGCACACGTACCCCAGAACTTAAAGTATAATAAATAAATTTTTAAATGTGTGTTAAATAGTATGCTTTTACATTATAAATGATTATAAAAGTTAAACATTATTTAGAAAAAAGTCAAAGTAACATACATAACTATCCAACAAAATAACTTTCATATTTTATTGTGTTTTCTTCCAAACATTTTACCTTTGCATCTGACTTCCACATAGGTTGTACCTCCAATTTAGACGACACTTTATAGCCTGCTAAATATTATACCGTAAATAGGTTGTTGTTACATAATTCTTGGAGAATAGTAATACATGTCTTTATCATAATCTACTGAGTAGTTGAATTATTATTATTTTTTTTTTCGAGACAAGGTCTCTCTCTGTCACCCAGGCCGGAATGCAGTAGCGTGAACATAGCTCACTGTAGCCTTGACTTCCCAGGCTCAAGTGATCTTCCCGCCTCAGCCTCCCAAGCCGCCATGACCAGCTATTTATTTGTATTTTCAGTAGAGATGAGGTTTCATTGTGTTGCCCAGGCTGGTCTTGAACTCCTGGACTCAGATGATCCACCTGCCTCAGCCACCCAAAGTGCTGAGATCACAGGCGTAAACCACCACACCCAGCAATAGTTTTTAAATTCTTCATTATTCATTGAACATTTAGTTGACAATTTAAAAAATTTTGTTTCCTGCTGTCATTGATCTTGTGAAAAATATCTTTGGACTATAGCTGTGGATCATTTCCTAAATAGTGAATTACTTGAGCAAAAATTTTATACACTTTGAGTGTTGGTAGCCCGTGTTGCCACAGCGTTTTCCCAAAGGCATTACAAAGCTTAGAATGCCAGTTAGTAATATTAAGGTATGCCATTTTCAACATCCCTAACCAATATCCCTATACGTAAGATTTTTCCAAACCATGGTTCTGAGTTTTAAAAGTGAAAAACACTACTTCATCATGTTCTTTCTGTGCTTCTCACTTTAAATATTAGAATGAAGAAGGAGCCCCACAGGAAGGAATTCTGGAAGATATGCCTGTGGATCCTGACAATGAGGCTTACGAAATGCCTTCGGAGGTAGGAGTCCAAGCTGAATCTAACAGACAGTACCAAAACTCTGTCACTGTCACATTTCCCTTACATTAGTGCTTAGTGAGAATCATTTGCTCTCTACATGCTCATTATGTGGACAAATTGCAAGCTAAGCATGGTATTTACATTTTTAAAAAAAAGAGGAGGAGGAGGAAGGTAAGGAAGAGAAGGAGAGGATGACAGAAATCATATGTAGTCCACATAGCTTAAAATATTTACTACTTGGCCCTTTACAGGAAAAGTTTGCTAACCCCTGCATTAGAGAATTATATTTTTAGAAACTTTGCATTCTAAAATAAATTTCTAAATGGAATGTTAGGGAAATCAATGGAACACCAAAGGAAGGTAATTATTTTTTACCATACATTTGCAATGGGATGATTGCATAGTAAAATAAAACTTACCCACAGAAGTTGTAGAATAAAAAGATAAATGTATGATTTGCAGCAATTGATATATTCCAGTGTAACATTTTTAACAACATAATTTGATTGTTAATTTTATTTTGGTTGAAAATAAAAGTATCTTTAATAGAAAATGTATCAAAGGGGAAATTAGAAAATACTGTTAGATGAATAAAACTGACCCAAGAAGAAATAGTAAATCTGAACAGATTTGTAACACAATGAAGAGATTAAATTAGTAATTAAAAAAAAAAAACCTACCTGCAAAGAAAATCCCAGGCTGAGATGGCATCACTGGTAAATTCTACCAAACATTTATAGAAGAATTAATACTAATTAATTAACTCCACTTAGTATCTCTTACAAAACATAGAAGAGAAGGAGACATTTCCCAACTTATTCTATGCAATCAATATTACCCTAATAATCAAAACCAAACGAAGATATTACAAACAAGAAACTACATAATGGTTCCATTAAAAATTGAGTTTGAGTATGTCATAGTTAGGTTATGTATCATTCTTCATGGCATTATTAAAGGCATAACGAGGCTAGGTGCAGTGGCTCATAACTGTAATCCCAGCACTTTGTGAGCCAAAGTGTGCAGGATACTTGAGGCCAGGAGTTCAAGACCAGTCTGGCCAATGTGGTGAAACTCCATCTCTACTAAAAATACAAAAATTAGCCGGGCATGTTGGCACACTCCTATGGTTCCAGCTACTTGTGAGGCTGAGGCATGAGAGTTGCTTGAACCCAGGAGGCAGAGGTTGCAGTGAACTGAGATGGTGCCCGTGCACTCCAGCCTGGGCAGTACAGCATGACTCTGTCTCAATAAAAAGGCATATTAATAATAATCCCATTTATAGAAATTGAGATTAAATTGTTTGCCTAATAAGAATTTCCAATATAGAGTAATTGACATTACCATAAGGAGTTTACAGTCTGGTAGGTTTGATGAAAAAAATAGAAATTCATTAATTCATTTCTTCATTATGATTCTTTGAGAAACATTATTGATTATCTCCTATGTACCAGGCATCACAGTGGCAAAAATATACAAGATATACTAGAAAGTATAACATTCTAAAGGATCTATTTCAATCAATCAGGAGAAGTTTTATTGAGGAGGTAACGTTGATCTGGGTGGGAAAGGGTAAGAGCGATAGGTCAAAATGAACAAAGGACGTTCTGGCACAAGGGAATATCAGAAGCAAAGGCATATATGTCTGAGAATGCAAATGAGTATGTCTGAAAACAGTGAATAATTATGATTCAAGCTTAAGAACAAGGAGAATGGTGATAGATTGAAGTTGCAGCTATGGGTCAAAGACAAATTGTAGAGTATTAGGACAATCTTGTCATTTAAGTTTGTATTCTGTTCAGAAATCAACTTGAGTTATTGAAGGTATGCTTATTTGTTTTTAAGCAGAATCCTGATATTATTAGAGTTGCTCTTTAGGAGGAATAATCTGACCCCTTTAATTAAATTCATTAATATTTGTATTGTGGATGTTATCCAGATATTGTATGGAGAGCTTGAGGTTTGAAATACAAGTAATAATTGAAGCCATAGATGAAGATGAAATTTTCAACTGGGAGAGTGAAAGTTGAGGAAAATGTACGTTGCCTTCACGTGTCTTAATTTCCTTCTGAGAATGAGAGGATCTTAGCCCTGGAAAAGGCTTTACAGACTGCTTGATTTTGTTCTCACATTTTACAGTTGAAGAAACTGAGAACCAGATAGTCCAACTTATTTGTCCTACCAAACTAGGTATATGATCATTAAATGGCACATCTGGATTCGAACCTAGATATTTTAACTCTGACTACTACCATAATTCACTTCTATATGTGACAGGAAAGACAAAACTATTAAAAATAAGATAGTGTTTGTTGCAGAATATTTGCAAAAACGTTGAGTGTAAATTTTACTGTAAGTGGTGAGCCATTGCCTATCTCATTTGCTGTCAGTGCTGATGCCTGATTGAGACTTACACTAACAGTGCATGCTGTCTTTTTTATTTTTCTAATATTAGGAAGGGTATCAAGACTACGAACCCGAAGCCTAAGAAATATCTTTGCTCCCAGTTTCTTGAGATCTGCTGACATACGTTCCATCCTGTACAAGTGCTCAGTTCCAATGTGCCCAGTCATGACATTTCTCAAAGTTTTTACAGTGTATTTTGAAGTCTTCCATCAGCAGTGATTGAAGTATCTGTACCTGCCCGCACTCAGCATTTCGGTGCTTCCCTCTCACTGAAGTGAATACATGGTAGCAGGGTCTTTGTGTGCTGTGGATTTTGTGGCTTCAATCTATGATGTTCAAACAAATTAAAAACACCTAAGTGACTACCACTTATTCCTAAATCCTCACTATTTTTTGTTGCTATTGTTCAGAAGTTGTTAGTGATTTGCTATAGTATAAGATTTTTAGGTGTCTTTTAATGATTCTGTCTAAGAATAATGATGTAGTGTGAAATTTGTTAATATATATACTTAAAAATATGTGAGCATGAAACTATGCACCTATAAATACTATGAAATTTTACCATTTTGTGATGTTTTATTAACTTGTGTTTGTATATAAATCATGAGAATTAGAATAAAATGTTATCTCGTTACAAAAATGTTTTATTTTTATCCCCTCTCACTTTAATAATAAAAATCATGCTTATAAGCAACATGAATTGAGAACGGACACAATGGACTTTATAAAGTTATTAATAGCCATTTGAAGAAGGAGGAATTTTAGAGGAGGTAGATAAAATGGAACATTAACCCTTCACTGGGAATTCCCTGAAGCAAAACTGCTGGAAGTGTTTTTTGATGTGCACTGGTGCCTTAAGTGGCTGTGATTTAAAAAAAGAAAAAGAAAAAAAAAAGCCGGTTTCAGGGAACTAAGCAGTGTAAAAGGTGATTTTGACTACATCCTCCTGAGAGATCCATAAGACACATTAGCACATTCAAGGTTCTGAGAGAATGTAGTTAACTTTAACTCGGAATTTTCCACTTTTTGCTTTTTTAATCATCAGAAATTCTCTCTCTCTTTTTCTCTCACTCTCTTTTTTTTTTCCAGGAAATGCCTTTAAACATCTTTGGGAATTACCAGAGTCACCTTAAAGAAGATCATTCTCTAGACTGATAAAAGTCTCAAGGGCTCCTTTAAATGTTGCCAAATATGTGAATTCTAGGATTTTTCCTTGGGAAAGGCTTTTCCCTTTCAGGGAAGATCTATTAACTTCCCAGGGGTGCTGAAAATAAACTTGATTCTAAAAAACCCTATATAAATTAATTTTAAAATTATTTAGTTTCTTTTTTAATGATTTCAGAGACAAATGACATAGTCATTTTAAAAAGTCACTTGTAGAAAGTATAGTTTCAAGACAGAATATTCTAGACATGCTAGCAATTTATATGTATTCATGAGTACTGTGATATATATTGGGCATTGGTGAGAAAGGAAGGAGGAATGAGTGACTATAACGATGGTTACCATAGAAACATCCTTTTTTACCTAATTGAAAAGATACTACTATAGAGTGCTAAGCTGTATGTGTCATCTTACACTATAGAGAAATGGTAAGTTTCCTGTTTAAGTTATATTTAAGCAAAGAAAGGATTTGTTACTGAATTGTATATTTCAGGAAGGCTAGAAAAAATGGCGGTTAGGATATATTTTAAATCTACCTAAAGCAGCATATTTAAAAAAATAAAAAGTATTGGTATTAAAATAAGAACTAGAAGACAGAACTAGACTGATAGCAGTGACCTAGAACAATTTGAAATTAGTAAAGTTGTGACCGTGAATTTAAGGACTTACATGGATACAAATTCTCCTTTAAAGTGTTTCTTCCCTTAACATTTATCAGGCAGTTATTTATGAGCAGTGATTATTTTATGTATCTTAATAGTTTATTTGGGACCAAGCACTTAAACAAAAAGTTCTGTAAGTCATATAAGCCTTTTCAGGAAGCTTGTCTCATATTCACTCCTGAGACATTCACCTGCCAAGTGGCCTGAGGATCCGTCCAGTCCTAGGTTTATTTTGCAGACAAACATCCTCTTAAGTCTGAGTTATTCAGCCTCAAATGACTCCACAGTGGGCTTTACCAAAACAGTTCAGAGTGCGCTTTGGCACACAGTTGGGAGCAGAACAATCTAACATGTGGTTTGGCATTCCAAGTTGGGTCTTTTTCAGAATCTCTCCACTATTGTGAGATGCAAATATGTTTCCTCATCATCTTTCTGACTCATCCAGTATGTAGCTATTTGTGACACAATAAATATATACATATATGAAAATATATATTTGGTTTCTGCCTCCAGTTCTTACAAAGAGCTCCTAAAACCCTTATAATTTCCTGAGTGGTAGGGGTGCTAGGGTCATCTTTTGTTCAGATATTTGGTCTTTGACCCTGCTTTCTGACACAGAGCTCCTAAGTCCCTGGGTGAGAATAGCATCTCCTCTTATAATGAGGTGACTCTTGCTAGGTTCCTGGATGGGGACTGGTTACCAGAAAGGTCAAGCCATGATCAGAAGCTTGAAACTTTTAGCCCCATTCCCATCCTCTGGGGACGGGAGAGAAGAGGAGCTGGAGATCAGTAAGCAATCATGCTTCCATGATGGAGACTCCATACAAATTCCTAAAAGATAGGATTCAGAGTGCTTTGAAATAGGTGAACATGCAGAGGTCCTGGGAAGGGTGGTGTGTTCAGAGGGGGCATAGAAGCTCCCCACGCCTGCCCCCTACCTTCCCTGTGCATCTCTTCCATCTGGCTGTTCCTGAGTTGTATCCTTTTACAGTAAACTGGTAATCTAGTAAGCAAACTGTTTTCCTGAAGTCTGTGAGTCACACTAGCAAATTATTAAACCTGAGGAGAGGGCCGCAGAGATCTTGGATTTGTAGCTAATTCAAACAGAAGCTGTAGATAACATGAGGACTCATCACCTGTGATTGTCATCTTAAGTGGGGAGGGGAAAAATCTTGTAAAACCGAGCCCTTAACCTGTGGGTCGATGCTAACTCCAGGTAAATAGCGTCTGATATGAATTGCAGGACACCCAGTTGGTAGCCGCCACAAAGATTGGGAGAACTGCTTGATGTAGAAAGCACACCCCCACACACACGTGTGGTGTCAGAAATGAAGTGTTCTGGAAATATTGAGTGTAGTGAGTGAGTGTATAGAAAGAAAAACAGCTTTTCCTTTTCACTACTGGATTAAACACAAACACATTCACGCACCTCACACATCTCAAAGACAACCATTAATTCTCAAAGATAGTGCAGTCTAAATCTATACTGAGGGAGAAAACACGTTTTCTTTTCAAGTCTGTAAACCTGACAGACTGCCTCTATCCCCACACTAATGGAACTCTGTGTTTTATCTGGAATGCATTCATCCCACTTCGTTCTTTCTCTCTTGAGTAGGGCAAGAGTGCAACAAGGCTGACATTTTCATGTGAACTCTGTCCCTGTTATTGGCTATACTTTAGACAAATTATTATGTGTCAAATATAGATGTAAGTGATTTATCAATATTAAGTCATTTAATTCTCAAAACAACCTTAAAAGGTTCCATTATGATTCTAATTTTATACATGAGCCCACGGAGGCACCCACAGGCTAATTCACTTTCCCATGGCCACACAGCTAGTAAGTGGCACAGCCAGGAGGCCCAGCATTACAGCAGCACAGTCTGTGCTCTCAGCTCCTTGGCCACATAGTCTTCGAGTGAGGACACACAGCTATTTAAGAGAACTTCCAGAAGTCTAGGAAATGAGGGGATAGCCCTACTTTTCTAGGCAAAATTATTAGATATTTGTTTTTCTTCAGGCACCTGAAGGAAACTTACTAGAGTTTGAGCCTTTAGTAAGTTTTGCTAGTATATTTTTCTTCAGGTGCCTGAAGAAAAAGATATATATTGGTTGGCAGGCCTCCAAGTCCTTCCAGATGCAGAAAGCCTGAAGTCCTGCCTGCCTCAGCTGATCACCCCCACTCCCCGCTTGCATTCCCCATTATCCCTGATCGCCCAGCAGAGCTTCCCCTGGACATTAAGCTTCTAAACCCACCCTGCCATCTTAACCGTTCTTATGATAATGTGAATACTCCTCACCCCACCCTACCATCTTAACTACTCTTACCCTACGTGCTATTGTAACTTATTGAACTTATGGTAATGTATGCTCCTTGCCCCTACCCCCACCACTGTAACCAATCTTACTCTGTAACTCCACTGCCTACCCCAAACCTATAAAACCAATCTTACTCTGTAACTCCACTGCCTACCCCAAACCTATAAAACCAACTCCTATCCCAATGCCCTTTGCTAACGCCGTTTTCGGCCTTAGCCCACCTGCACCCAGGTGAATAAACAGCCATGTTCATGTTACTCACACAAAGCCTGTTTGGGGGGTCTCTTCATTCAAAGCGCGCATTTTTAACATATATACACACACATCTGTCATCTCTCTCTATATATAGATATATATCTCTCTATATAGATCTATCTGCATATATACATCTATATATATAGAGAGAGAGAGAGAAAGAGAGATTTCTTTTTTCTTTCTTTCCTTTTTTTTTTTGAGATGGAGTCTTGCTTTTGTTGCCCAGGCTGGATTCCAATGACTCAATCTAGGCTCACTGCAAACTCTACCTCCTGGGTTCAAGCAATTCTCCTGCCTCAGCCTCTCGAGTAGCTGGGATTACATGCACCTACCATCACGCCTGGCTAATCTTTGTATTTTTTATAGGGAAGGGGTTTCACCATGTTGGCCAGGCTAGTCTTGAACTCCTGACCTCACGTGATTCACCCACCTCAGCCTCCCAAAATGCTGAGATTACAGGCATCAGCCACCAAGTCCAGCGGAGATTTCTAAGAGAAATTAGCACCTGCTAGATATTTCCTTGTAACTAAACTAGGCATATGCTGATTATAGAACTAAGTTATTTATTTTCAGTGGAAGATACAAATGTTCATTATCATAATAGCAGCAGTCTTCAGTAAAAGGGGCCTTGTCATTTTCTATGTTGAATCATGGCATGGGTACTTGGCTTATGTCAAATAGCCAAAAAAATATAAATTAAGGTATAACTAAGATTGTCAATTATACATATTTAGTAATAGAATGACTGAATTTATAAAGAAATTAAACAGTAAAGGGCATGAATTAAGAATCTGTATGTATAAATAATACTGGCAACTTAATATTTTATAATAAGCTTAGATTTTCTAGGTATAGTTTTTGATGCAGTAATGTTACATTTTATCCTTTGAGTAAGCCTCTAACTGAAGAACTCAAAATGCAATAGAATAGATATAACAGTAAAACTATTCCTAAATATAATTTTAGTTCCAATGTTTTTGTATAAAAGGTTTTCTTTAATGTTTTCACTGCTACTACAGTATCCTTAATTATTTGAAATCTTATATTGGAAGCAGTTAAAGCACATTCCTTCAAAGAGCCGTTAATTTGAGCCTCTAATAAGTTTTGCTAGTATAATTTGGTTCTAAAATCAGCTAGGATTGCATAGGGAATTTCCATAACCTATAGTTGATCTGCAACTATAGGTTAATGTACTAGGATGGCTTCTCTTATGAACCTTGTGAAAATATATCCTCAGATTCCCTCAAAGGTCAGTGACCAGAAATCCTCATTGTTTCTATGGCAACACAGCAAGATATGGTGCCTGGGAAATGTGCTGCATTTTAATTAGGTTCCTCTAGGGCTTCCTAACTGCCTTTTGCAGGTAAACTAAATACCAGGTTGCCTTTTATCTTGCAATAAGATGAAAGCTAACTCATGTCTGTAAATGTCAAAGCTAAGCTGTGTTCTAGTAAAGCTGATTCTAAACAAATATAGTAGCAAGTCATGTTTTTGTATCTTAGAAAAGAATACAATACTCTTCACCTAGAATAGTCAGGAATGCTGCTTAATGAGGTAGGTTAGAGTAATAGAGAATATCCTGGACTCTAAAACTATGGAACTTCGACTCCCAGTTAAGTCACTTACTATTTGTGTTGTTTTGTGAAAGCTACTTAATATTAGTGTCTCTGTTTCCTTATCTGAACAATGCAAATGATAATAATAGTGCCTCATGGCCCCGTTGCCTGCATTAAGTGAGTTAATATAAGTGGAATGCTTAGGACTGCCTGGTTGTTAGTAACTGATCAGTGAGTCAATGATGCTATTTATTAGAAGGAGTACTAGTACAGCACACTGTATTTTTAAGGGTAAATAAGAAATAACAATTTTTTAAAATGTTCAGATACATTCACATATGTCTTCTTTTAATATAAAATAGCAATCAAGATCAGGATGATGGTAGAGATACTTTGGAGACATAAGGCAGAGGCCATTTACTAATAGCTATGGGAGCATGTTACTAGTTTACTAACCAATATTACTATACTTATTTGTACTTAGCGGAATATCACCTAGCACCAAAAAGAAATTAAGAAAGTGTAACTTACGAGAAGTAAGTATGCACCAACTCCATAAACACTACGTTTATGGAACACATCTAAATTTAGACTTAGCTATACTCATTAAGTCACATATCTCCTCATCCGAGTGGGATATATTTAATATTTATCACATATTTGTAAATTCACTGAGTATTGTTCTACTAACTAGAAAAAAGAAAAAAAGGAAAAGCACATATAACTCACTGATCTAAAACAGAGTATTATCAACTACAAAAGAAAAAAATAACCACTTGAATCTCCACTGATTTCTCAAATCTCATTTACTTCCCATTACCTTCCCTCATAACTCTTGCATTTATTTGGTTACATGTCTTTTTGATCCAAAAGGAAGTAATGTTTACCTGACAATTTCTACATTATGCCAGAAACAACAAATATACCAGCAATTACAACATTTCCAAGAAAAGTATTGTTTGTTTTCTCTTTATATCTTTGGTGAGTCCCTGGGAATTAGGATCAAAAAAGAACGCATGAGCGGGTGAGATGTTTGCCATTGTCCTCTGTCAGATTTCCCTGTGCAGCGGTGTGGAAAGTAGGTCAGTAGGACAGTGCATACTTGTCCTTTTGCCTTCTGGACACTGTGTGACAACCTCGGAATTGAGAGTAGCAGGAAATTATTGTTCAATACTATGTTTCCTAACAAAATCAACTCTTATAAAAAACAACTGAAGACTAAACACGGACAGATGAGCCTCTGGAATGCACTATGTGCTGTGTAAGGCCTCATCCAAATCTCTATGGAAATGGTCAGAGCAGGTTTTGAGAGGCTGCCAACATTAGTATTGTGGCAGTACTGACTTCTGCTGTTGAAGAGAGTCCATGTTGAATGAGGAGGAATCTGGCAAGTCTTTTCGGCAAACTTTTCTGGAAATCCATCTTGGGCATCCGTAGCAGTTTGTGCCATCCTATAGCTAGGCTAGGCCATTTGTCTTAGATCGATGGGCAAAAGGGTAACTAACAGCTGAGAAAAACGCCTTTCCTACAATTTTCTTGATCTCATCTAAACCAAAAGAAGACACATACTCTGAAGGAACTGTAAATTATGTATTGCTAATAACTGATTCTGAGCTCTGATTATCACAGCAATGTTTAGAGGTGAATACTAGAGGATATTTAGTACCATTCTAAGGAGTCCAACACAATCCAAAGTTATGTTAATTTAAGAACAGCTCTGTAAATCAACATTATGGAGTTTTAATGGCTGTGTTTTCACTGCCCATGGTGAGAATAGACATTCAAATGCTACACTCGGTTGGTTTTTGATGATCAGACCTACTTCCAGACTGTTAGGTGTAGGTTTTAGTCATGATTTTCATGCCTATTATTTCTGGACATGCTAGAAACAGTTCATCTGAAGTAATTCTTTCTGGAATAACAATGATTTTCACATTATTGTCCCCTTTTATAGATAAGAACTCATATTGAGAGTCTGTAATTGACTTCAATTTCTTGAGCAGTATCTTTTCTGACAAATGGTTCCAATCCAACTCCCACATACACTCACCAGCAGTGCAGGAAAGACTGATCTGTAGTCTTTATATATAATTATGGAATGTGTTCAATGTGAAAATGTTGATAGCTAATCTTTAACACTTAATATCTGCATGTTTTTGACTTCTGAATACATTTTTTATTTTATATCCCATTTACCCACCAAAAATACCTCAGACCTGGCTTAAAATAAAACAAACAAGCAAATCACCAAACAAACAAAAAAATTGCACTGGACTATGAAATAAAGCTGAATTTTTTTGTAAGTGGTCATTTATATATATAGTGGGGAAATGAGACTGAGAATACGGTACAGAATAATGTAGTTATATCCTACACTTAAGTTTCTTGGTGACCAAATCTGTATGAGCAACACAAAGATCACATAGTTTTCAATGTCTGTAAAAAGAACCCATTTAGTTATTGTTATTGTTTGTGATCACTTTTATTAGTATTTTGCAGAGGGATAGAAGAGCCATTTTATTTTTTTCTACTTTAATATTTAGTAGCAGCTTATTACCAAACAGCTCTTTTAAAAACATGACAGTCAAATGGCAGCCTTTCAAATCATAATTCCCTATAGTCAAAGACACATTTACAACTGGTATTTTTCCTGAGGAAGAAATAGTGGCAGTCCCAGGACATCCTCGTGATGGAGGACTGAATAAACTATGGCATTTTCCATTTTAATGCAGGCCCCGCACAGGATGGGCAGAATAGATAGGTATAAATACATCAGTTTTTCAGTTCTTCTATGTTTCTAGAAGCAGCTAGCCAAAGTTCCAAGGTCTGCCTAGCCAGTGACAGAATTAAAAGCATTCCTTTTCCTTAGGAAAAAGGCGCAGTGGAATGAGCTGTACAAATGGTGAAGGCATCCCACAATATTCATGTATAGAAGACTCAGGTGCTTGTAGCATAAGACATATTAGGAGAAAATGTCTTTTGAAATTTACTCATCTATAGAAAGAAGGAAATGCTGGGAAGATGTCCAGATATAGACAACAGGGAGACCACATAACAAATGACTGTATGCTAAAGGTCCAGCGAGAAGGAGCTAGAAACGTGCAGGAGAAGCAGCACTGAGAACAGAGAAGCAAGTGCTGTTCAATCAGGAAGGGGCAGGGAAGTCTGACAGCAAGCAGCACCACCCCTACCCAAGTCGGGGTTTAGCAGTGAGATTCTGGAACCTTCTGTGAATTGGCAAGACTAAGATTAGACTATAGGCCAAAAGACTAGCATTCTGAAGAGATTAACAATAAGCTCTACTTAAAATACTTTATCACCATATCAACTAGCCCAGAATTTCAGCCTTGACTCACAGGCATTTGGCAAGAGGATAAGTAACGCTCTTACCATGCTTTTGAGACTTTGAGAAATTTTACATTTTTAGAAAGGTTGGTATTGCTGTTGAGAATTCTGTTTAGAACCAAATGTTTCCATACATATTTGAGGCCAAGGTGAAGCAGAAATATAAAAAATGCTATTTTGCCAGATACTTGTGCCTTGCATTCTCTACAACTACATTGCACATTTCAGTTCACTCTATTTTGTTTTCTTTCAGGGAAAAATCAAAGCACTCTAACACACAAATTCCAGGAAGTAAATTGATTGGTAATGTGCATCCTGAAAATCCTCAAAGCATGCATTTGAAAAACTTTAGGTTTCTAGCTGGAATCATGCCTGTATTTATGTTGCCTGTGGCTACCTAATTAATTTTCTTTTGGGTGGATGTGTTCATACTGTCGAATTCAGACAGGAGTTATGAGTGAGATTGCCATAGGGAGATTCCCCAAGTGACAGCAAAGAGAGTACAGTTCAAAACAGCCTAGATTGTTAAAAGGTAGACACAAAAAAACATAAGTGTGAGGCCAGATCAAGATTTAGGATCTAACATAGATGTAGGAAGAAAACCCAGTCTGATTACTTCCATACATCAGGGTCTAGCAAACTGTTAGTGCTGACAGCTCTCCCAGAAGACCCATCTCCTCCTTTTGTCCCCCAGCAGCCCTTTGCAGTGATAAAGAAGCCCGGCTCCAATATGACAACGAAGCTGTGGATTGTGTGAGCATCAAAGAGTCACATAACTTTATAACTGTCCACTGTCTTTATTTTATAATTAAGCAAACACCCAAGATTACATGGTGCCTTGCCATTTTGGATAGAATTAAAACAAACTTTCAACCACTAATTCTTTATTGCTAAGCAAACTATTGCTGATGAATTTCATCCTAAATCTATAGATATTTCCAGGATATATCTATAGAAGGAACACAAAATATTAACACTAAAACCCAGCATGCACTGGAAGCATAATAATGCTCCCATTGAAATGTGGGCAGCTTTCCTATATAACAAATTCAGGATTCACTACTTCCTGCTCCTTTGAAACACTGCATTACCCCTGCACCTTCTTTACTGCTGTGGGGAAAAAAAGTTAATTTTAAAGTAATCTAAGAGAAGTACAATAAAATGTATATAAAAATATATAAGAAAACAAACACAAAATTCCATGTCTAAATATTTAGCACAAAAAATAAGAACTTAGTATTTAAGAACTACCAGTACACCCATATAAACATAATTTCTTCAAGTTCCTTAGTGATTGCATTTTTAAGCCCTTACAGTATAATGCCTAGTAGAATCTTGCTCAGAGTAAATATCTGCATAAATGTGTGAAACATCATTATTAGATGTTGTTCTTAAATACAAAATTTATCGTACAGGATATATTAAGATTGAGATGGAAAGAAACTCACTTGTACATTCACTAAATTTTTTTAAGTGGCTAAAACTTACTGTATCATTCAGGTGTACAATTAATTTCTTATAAATATAGAACAGATGACCTTTCAAGTGACTGCCATCAAGTACAATGACATTTACTTTTGAAATGTTATTTCTCTGTTCTTTAAATCATGGCCAAGTTGTCTTGATCCCTTAAATAAAGAGACTGTAGGTCACTGGAAAAAAAAAAGAGGTGGGTGCTAACCATTAGAAAAAAAAAAAAAGAAACTTCAGTCATCTCAGGACACCATCAGCTTAAAAGAAGACAGCACTTTTTTGGGAGTACGTTTGACATTTTCCACATATTTCAAGAAGGTCTTACAGATCTAAAATTGTAGCAGATGGAGAAGCAGCAGGTGTGAACTCAGCAACTATACCAGAGACAAGATTCCAAACTAGGCCAGCCACTTAAGGTCTTTCACATTTGAGGTGAGGAAATAGATTTACTTTAGAAAAGATATGGAAATGTGTGTGTGTTTGTGTGTGTGTGTGTGTGTGTATGTGTGTATGTGTGTGTGAAATGCATTAAAAGCTATGATAATATTTTTCTGTAATACATACCATGAATCTAGAGCCTAGGAGATGGATGATAGCAAAATAAAACAGGAGAGTTCTACACCAAAGTTAAAAGAAGAAACCTGACTCTGTTTACTGTGCAAACTAACTCAAGTTACTGTGCTTTTAACTTCAGGAATATGCTTCTCTAAAGGCAAATTCTTACTTATTTGACAACCTCTCCTCAAATACTTGCCCTGCCAGTTATTTCAAAATTATTAAAAAATAAAAACAAAGCTATTTTCTCAATCAGAATCTCTGGGTTCAAGTTTTAGCTCTATAATATTCTAGCTATGTGACCCTGGGAAATATATTAGCCTCTGAAAATTAGAGATAAATTGGAAATTATAATATTCACTCTACTTTGTTTTAAAGATTAAATGAGATCTACTATAATTATATTAACTCTTAATAATACCTAGTATGTCTTTATTTCCCTTTTTTCAACTTCATTGGTGTAAGAAAAGTCAAAATCTTAACAGCAAGATGTAATAGAATTAAAGTGGTATTAACATACTTTTTAAAAAATTCAGGTCACATAAATATATCTGTTTGGGCTTATAATGTAGTAATTCCTTATATTACTACAGTTACTATTATAAAAAAGAAAGAAATTCAAAAAAGCTTTGAGCAATAAGATCTTAGTACAAAAGAAACCAAATGAAAAATGTTTGGTTTCAATATTTGTTACCAATGCAGAAATATCTTTATGTACATTATCTTGGAGAGAATTTGGTAATTTCCAAAAAGCCTTTTGATTCAGTTAGGACATAGACACAGAGATTTAAATCAAATTGCAAAGCAACATCTATTTATATATTTACACCAACCTAACTTACATGGAAGAAAAAAGAAAGTAATAGAAAAGCTAAAAGTACTGCATTCTTACACATATGTTTGAAATAGACTGTACACAAACTAAATATAATCTGCATTTCTTTTGGCTATACCAGAGCACTGGGAAATGTTTTACAGACTGTTAAACTGACTCAATATTATACTTTTAAATATCAGTGATATAAACAGAATAAGGACATTCTAATATATCTTGGAACTTTATCCACTAAAGGAACGCATTTAAGATTTTGTGTTCTAAATATGATATTTTAGAATACAAACAAGCAGGGTAATGCAACCTTGGCTTCCTTGTTCTTGGTTCTTTAATAATCTCCATAACTTTCCACTTACAGTTTGATTCAAAAGGGCCATGACAAAGGTGAGAGGCACATTTACATTAAGTAAAGGGCAGTAGCAAAACTTTGCAAAATTTAAGTTGTCAACAGCTAAATATACCTTATGGTAACAGTCCCCAAAAGGAAGCTAAATTTGTAAGCGAACCAAAAGGTTCGAGTTTTCTCAAAATAGAGGCAATGGTGGATTTTAAGTATCCTTAAATAATATGTAACTTCTTGCATTTTATATAAAATTTAATGTCCATATGTCTATATAATTTTTTCTAACTAAAAACATGTATATTCTTCATCCACTTTTAAAGTAGATGTAACCCAGAATAGGTTAAGAAGCTATATAGAAAAGAATAATATTGTGTAATTACTAGAAGCATCTCAGAATAACTAACTAAAACCTCATTTTCACAAAATAGATTGCATAAAATAACCAGTTTCTGGGGAGTTAAACAGATATATAAAAAAAATTGATGAATAAATTAAACTTCTATACTGCAGGACTTTTCAGAGTCACTAACATTTTAATAAGCATTGTTTGATTCCAAGAGTGTGATACAATAAGTAGTTTCAGAAACTCGCCTACCCAAGGAAGCTTTCTTAGCTGGGAGTGTTGCCTGGCTGTGATAGTCCAAGGAAACCACTTGGGGAAACGGTGATTGAAAACTACGCTTTATGACCAAACATTGAGTGATAGATAATCAAGTGAGGATTTTATAATTAAATTCAAACCAACCGATTTTTAGTGAGTAAACTAGCAACTCTGCCCTTGGAACCGTGCTGTTCCCTGGTGAGCAATAACCATAATCACACCACTAAGTAAACTGACCAGCAGTTCCCAAATGGATGAACACTTCTTCACATATTCTTAATCACTTGGGCAAATTACCTTTAAAGAATACTTTTTCTGACTTTGTTATCCCAAAGATCCTTGTTATTTCATCCCTAGCTAGTTAGCTAGTACACATAAAAAAGAAAACTAAGAAGAGCAGAAATGGGGTGGAAAGGATAAAAGATGTTTCAACTGCAAATTCTAGGTATTACAGTCATTGATAAAATTGTGTAAAATGTGACAAGTATAGCCAAGAGCTGTATTTTAGCTTCAGGATTATCAGAATTTGAAATTTAATCCAGTGTAAACCTATTCAGAACAGCCAAAACCAAAAAGAAAGAAATATTAGCAGAGAATCAAACACGCTGCTGCTAATTAAACTTGAGTAATAGTGAATTTTCATTGTCATATTTCCTAAGACCTAAGCATTCTTGGTAATTGCTTCCAATGTGATTTAAAAAAAAAAAACCTGTAGGACTGATGTTCTTTATCAATGAATGGGAAACACATTTTATTTCAACTAAAATCACTGTAACCTACAGAGAGAAAATGAGATTGCAGGTCATCCTTTCCTTTCTCTCTACTTTATCAGGTGTTCAGTTGTATCCACCGACTCCATTTAAGCTGACAACTGGTATCTTTCTTTCATTCTCTCTACTCCCACAAATATTATTTTAGCTTCTGAGTTCTCTCCTAATGTCACCATCTTGTTTGTGCCTACATCTGTTCCTCATTACCTCCTAGAGAGGTAAGTTTTCATTCAACCTTTATGGAGTATCCATGATGAGCATGAGACTAAATAGTATATGTTTCTTGTTCCAAGATCCAAAGTAGCTGACAATCTCACAAGGGAGCAAAGGACAAAAATAGCTGCTACTTTATCCTAGAATAAGACAAATTTTTCAATATGTGGCTTTCATTGTAGTGAATGAGATACGGCATCACTAACTTGAGTCTTCATTTGTAAAATGCTGTTTGGATATGGCCTAAGTGTTGCTGTGGAAGCTCATATTACTCCTCAATTGTAAAAGGGCAAAGATTGTACATTTAAGAAAAAATTATGAGCATTTTTGGGAATCTATATATTAAAAAGCTCTGTTTTACATTTAACAGTATTTAAAATGCTGAGCTGATATTTATAATACTTTGTTCTTTAGCAACTATCTTTTTACACTGCTAGAGCACTGAATTATAAAAAAATTAATGTGGTACACTGAGCAGTAGAATGAGCTTTCTAAGAATATAGTTGTCCAAAATATAACACTTGAATGTATGTAAAATTAAGTTCATTCTATTTTGACAGAAAACTTTCCATATATTTAGATTAAGGACATATTCTCTCAGCAACATTATTTTGGTTAACTGTAATATTAAAACAAATTTTTAGAATAGATACACTTGAAATTTTGCGTCATTATTGTTAATGCAAACACTTTAATCCGACTGCAAATTTTCAGAGAAAAATATTTGTTTTACACTTGATAGTAGGCAGGAGAAATGTAAAAAGATATTAATGTTTACAATGTAAAAATATATGTATATGCTTAAGGTGTACATAAGGTATTAGTTGACAAAAGTAAACTTAAGGTACTAGTTAAGTTTCATTTTCTTGTGATAACAGACACCAACTGGAGTTAGATTAAACAAATAAACATACTTTTTAGGAAGGTGCTGTCACAACTCACAGAAGCTAAGCTAAAGCTGAACGACCCAGTCTCAGGTAAGGCAGGTATCAGAGCAGGTTCCAGGTGTGAGAATTTATAGGCCTCAAGGGCACTAGCATTTGTAATAAAACTGAGCTACCAGAAGCTCCCAGCCTCCAGTGTCTCAGTTGAGCTTCTAAATTCCTGGATCTTCTGATTGCCACAGCTTAAATAAGGCATCCACATCAACCCAGTCAACTGCAGCAGGTAAAGAGGTCACATAGTAGTGCCATGGCTGGTAGAGACCCACCTCACTGTAACGGGGACAGTTCCCAGAAAAGTAGAACTCTTGACAACGAGACACTAACCCAAGAGTTACTCCTACAACTCAAAAGAGTGTGATCGTTAATCAAATTAAATTTCAATTACTATCAAGGTTGATAATTGCGTCTTTCAGATTTCATTTCACTGGTATCCATTATGAGCCATCATCAATTCAATTTTATTAGGAAATATATGCCTGTGTGTCTATTTAAACACGATAACTTTGCCATGTAATAAATATGGTTGATGTTAGTAATGTTTACACAGCTAATTTAAAATTAACCTAGAGCTCTTACTGGAACTTATTTTATAATATGTGAAGAGGCTTCTGCCAAGAATGCTAGTGTCTACTTTCAACAAGCTTGAACAGAAGAGGGACAGCCTGGAGCCATCCAGATTAGACCCCAGCACATCAGATTGGCCTGACCAAGTCAATTTTAGATCAATTTGATGACTATAAAAGTTGATGATTGTATCTTTCAGATTAGATATTTGTTTTCCAGTTACAAGCAGGTTATCCTCCCATTGGGCAATAAAACTAAAAGGCATGCTCAGCCTTCCTTGGAAGTACACAGAGAGGAATATTACAAAATGCATTCAATTTTATTTTTACAAGGAAGCACTTTGATTTTTTAAAAATCTCAGCTCAGTTGGCTTAACTATTTTTATTTTTCACTCCATGCATTTGTAAAATCTTGGATGTAAATGTAATCATTCAGGGCGACTGAATTTTATAAAAAGTGGACAACTTAATTGTATGATTAAAGAAGACAGTAACCTTTCTGTATACTGATGCATTTATTAAAAATATATGGGTTTGATGACTTTTTAGAAATAAGCTGGAGTTTCCTTCTGCACATTATAAAGTGTTAGAGTTTTTTTGTTTGTTTTTTGGTTTTTTGTCTGTTTGTTTGTTTTGAGACGGAGCTTTGTCCTTGTTGTCCAGGCTGGAGTGCAGTGGTGTGGTCTTGGCTCACTGAACCTTCACCTCCTGGGTTCAAGCAATTCTCCTACCTAAGCCTCCCAAGTAACCGGGATTACAGGTGCCCGCCACCACGCCCAGCTAATTTTTGTATTTTTAGTAGAGGCAGGGTTTCATCATGTTGGCCAGACTGGTCTCAAACTCCTGACCTCAGGTGATCCACCGTCTTGGCCTCCCAAAGTGCTCGGATTACAGGCATGAGCCACTGCGCCTGGCCGGTATAAGAGTTTTAAAAATTGCTTTTGAATTAAAGGATTTTACTCTGTTACTAATTGCACTTGATGAAGTTAATAAAGAAATTACTTGACTTGCTTTCCAGGAAAGTTTGTAACCATGAGTCAGCCGTATTTGCTTTTAGCACTTATCAAGTAATTCAGTGACAATACAGCAACACAGAAGTGAGCAAAGAACAAAGAGGACACCGACACCTAGTCCTTCAAATTATTACTTAATATGTTTTTGGTTTTTAAATAACAACAAAAGCCATAGTTACTTTTCTGTCCATCCTATAGTGGCATAATGAGGTGATCAGAAGAAATTAGGGGTTACTCTTCATGATTACTGTTAACTGAGAAAAGATCTGACTTCAGTGGCTCTTGTGAAAGACCTCTGTGGTCAAATATGGCTAAATTTCCTCCCCCACCCCCCACCCCCGCCCCCGATAGTAAGCAAGTACTTAACTCCTTTAATGAATTCCCTTTGTTGCATCTTGGTAGTGGAGAATGGAGAACAGGAAATTGCAAGATGAAGAGACAGGCTTTCATTGTCGGAGCAGCTGACTGCTGAGCTGTGGCAACATCAGTGGGGCTCAAGCGAGAACAGAGATGACAGAAAATACAACAGAATCCTTTGTACATTCAGAGGAGCTGTTAGATTCAGGGCCAGATACCAGCAGTGCATGGAAGACAGGAAGTAAGCATGGATGTCTGTGAGGAGATGAAAGCCTTGCTGTTTTGTATTCTGCCAAATGGCATGTGTGGGAACACCAGGGTGCTCCACAAAACTCCATTTTCCTCATCCTTCTTTTCTTTTGGAGAAGGAAAACATACTTGCAGCCCTTGACCCTCACTCTCAAGGATGTAAACAAGTTAGAATAACATTCCCTCTGTGATAGCATGCCATGCTGCCTTGAAAGGAATTGCACTGGGAGTGAAAGGCAGAGGTTTCTGTGAGTATAGATAAGGGAGGCTGTGAAAACTGATTCCATTATGTTCCACTGGTTAAGGCAGCATTACTGGAATTTCACTGGTATCCATTATGAGTCATCTTCAATTCAATTTTATTAGAAAATATATGCATGTGTGTATGTAAACATGATAACTTTGCCATGTAATGAATATGGTTGATGCTAGTAATGTTTATACAGTTGATTTAAAATTAACCTAGGGCTCTTACTGGAGTTTATTTTATAATATGTGGAGAGGTTTCTGCCAAAAATGCTAGTGTCTACTTCCAACAAGCTTGAACAGAGGGGTGCAGCCTGGAGCCATCTAGATTAAACCCCCAACACATCAGACTGGCCTGACCAAGTCAGTTTTAGATCAATAATAACCGTTAGCTCACCTGCATTCTATTTCTTACTGTGAATCAAATTCATCCCAGTGGACAGAACCCAATTCCAATGTCAGCCCTTAAAATTAGCCTTATTCTATTTACACTATATTAACAAGCAACCACTTATTGGATTTAGTGAAGGTCATCACGCAGACCATAAAAGAAATCTAATATTTACATGTTCAATAAATAGAGTAATTACATTATGTTAGACACTAAACTAAATACTTGCAACACATTTTGAATATTGCCTGGTGGAGAAGAAAGGCATCAAATGAGAAGATAGAATAAAGTTTGATGCAACTGATCATTATTAGCTTTCTTATTTGAAATGGAACAAAACACCAGAAAATGGAACTGCACAGGCTGGTACAACGTATCAGGCTTTGGAGAGGTTCAATGCAAGTACTAATTGTAAAGACAATGGAATCAGATGGCTCTTGCTGAGCATAATTGATGCATTGGAAAAAGACACCGAAAGGTTGAGGGTAATTAATCATGGCTCAAAAGCAAAATGTGAAAGTCAGAGGTCCTCACTGGCAGCATATAAAGTAACTGTTATCTTTTACAGCTTTAGACAGACAGAAAAAACGGAGGATCGGGGCCAGTAGCAGAGCATCAGGAAAGGCTCAAGTCTCAACTGCATCGAGTCAAGGCTGTTGTTGAACAGGAGTGAGACTCTGAGAAGTGTGACGGTGCCATGTAGATAGAAAATGTTGAAGCCCCAGATCCTTTTGAATTCTCTGGGTTTCCAGGAAGATCCAACTCCTTCCAGCTATATACTATCACTTTCACTGCTTGAAGACAATGCAGCAGTCCCTAGCTTGCAACCCCACCTAAGAATGTAGCTGCACCTCCTTTCCTAACCACCAGACCAATAAGTAACATTAAACCACAACATTAACTGACTAGTGAAGTACTGCGTCAGAAAGGAGGAAATGGAATAAATGAATTATATCCCAAAGAAGCTCCTCCGGACAACATGTACCAGTAGCAACCAGAAAATGATGTATGGGACTAGATCCTGCAGGTGCTGGATTAAGAGACTGGAGATGGATAGAACAAAAGTCTGAATAATGAGGGGTTTATTGACATGGTAGTATTCTCCCTCAATAGCAGGTCTAATTACCTGGCAAAGACTCCAAGAGATTGTGCTAATATTCTGGTTGAATTGCACTTTGAGGTTTTGGGGACAGCAGTGGCCCATAGTAACTGAAATACAAATGGAGCAACTACAATGGCAGACAATGGAAAAAGGCATGCTACCGTGAACATTAATGTAAACTTAGAAAATCTGCCATCTGACCATGTTCCACGGGTGGAGTTGACGGACACTTCTTTTATCAAAGTGCTAAATTATGCTCTGGTAAGAGAGGCACCAACATCATTGAAAAATTCAGTAGTGACTTTTCCTCTGTTGGTAAAGAAAAACAGCAGGAGATTCTGTTACACGACTAGGCTTGACTGTTATACAACTGGACCAATAATATGATTTGGAATGACAGAATTCCAAAATAATAGACACTAGGTGGTGGTATTTTACTGTCAAAGCAAGGAGGTTACAAGTAATGCAATGAGTGGCCAGGCGCAGTGGCTCACACCTGTAATCCCAGGACTTCGGGAGGCTGAGGTGGGTAGATCATAAGGTCAGGAGTTCAAGACCACCCTGGCCAAGATGGTGAAACCCCATCTCTACTAAAAATACAAAAATTAGCCAGACGTGGTGGCAGGCACCTATAATCTCAGCTACTCTGGAGGCTGAGGCAGAGAATTGCTTAAACCTGGGAGGCAGAGGTTGCAGTGAGCAAAGATCACGCCACTGTACTCCAGCCTGGGCAACAGAGAAAAGACTCTGCCTCAAATGATGATGATGACGATGATGATGATGATGCAATGAGCAGCAATACTGGCATGACAATCTGGAGTCTTGAACCACAGGGCACCATGGAAATGGTTAACAAAACATAGCTTCCCTAGGGGCAAGATAGATTGGTAACCTACAATGAAATTGCTCAGTTTACATAATCAAAATTAATCAGAAGGAAAGGCTGAGGGCACCAGGACTAATGAAATGCTTCGACTGCTTGTTTGTTTCCATATCTAAGACAATTTTCAGATCTGAAACATATGAGCTGAAGGACAAACTGTATTCTCAGGAGGAAGAACCCTGCCTGAACAGGCAAATGGGTAAATATGTAGGAAAGTGATTCTCGCAGTCTTTCTACAAAGGTGCTTATAGTTATTCATACAAGTAACCATATACTAGGAATAGGGGAATACAAAAATATTTTAAGCACTGTTAGACAACAAGTTGGCGTAGACTAAGTCTAAAATGCTCACAAACATAGAGTATGTAAAACACACAATACTGTCATGGGATGTCACACGGTGAGTCCACCATGTCCCCAGAACCAACCGGTGGCCATTTCTCTCATCTTGGCCCTGACTATGTAATTGGTATAGATATACTGAATTGATTTTAGAACTCTCACAAGTGTTTCTGTCCTGATTGGGAGAATGTATTGCAGTGAGGAAGGCTACATGGGAGCCTCTGAAACTCACCAACTCCTTTCTTGCTGGCTGAGTTAGTAAATAAAAAAATATATATATTGTGTCTTGAAAAGAATGGCAGAGATAAGAGCCACCTTTAAAGGCTTAAGAAATACAAAGGTGATGGTCTGCATTACATCCCAAATTAGTTCACTAGTAAACCAGATAAATTCTGTTTGCTGTACTGGAAGTGGAATAGTTAACATGGGCTCAAATACATGGAGCGCTATATGGCCATTAATTGGGCAAATGTTTTTATTGCCATTCCTATTAAGAAGAAGGACTAGAATAAGTTTAAATTTATTTGAAACAGACAGCAATAATACTTTTATGGTCTTCCCACAAGCTTACGTGAACTCTTCTGTCGTCAGTCCTAGCATAGTCTGAAAAGATCTATGCCATCTAAACATTCACAGAATATCATATTAGTCCACTATATAGACAATTTCATCTAATAGAACCAAATGAGCAAGAAGTGGCAAATATCTTAATAAAATATGATTTTGGTTAAACACATGACTTCCAGGAGATCGGAGATAAACCCTATGAAGAATCAGGACCCACTGCATTGGAAAATTTGAGAGTCCCAAATGTCTGGGCAATATTTGGACATCCCCTTGAAAATAAATGACACATGATTGCATCTCACACATCCCACCACTAAGAATAGAGCATCTAGTGGCCCAAGAGACAGAATAGTACACCACTGGGAATAGTACTCTGACCTTCAGTGGATGGCATGGAATACAGCCAAATTTGAGTAGGATCCAGAGTAGAAAAGTGCCCTGCCACAGATTCAGGCTGCCACAAGAACAGCTGTACTATCTAGACCATAGTGTTGTGAAAAAACTAATATTTCTCATTTCTGCATAATCCAGGATTTCTGAGTAAAGGGTGATTGAATAGCAACCTGAAAGATAAATCCTCCCTGGAGCCATTTGCTTATATTTCAAAATGGTAAAGAAAAGCTAGAAATGTTCTCTTCCCTTCCCTGGAGAAGATTTGCTTACATTGTAAAGCAAAAATCCCTTTCTAGAGAGGAATAGATGTGCCAGATGCCCTACTTATACTCTGATTCTCACAATTTTAGGATTATTCCTCTTCTGTAGCAAAACCTCTACATGCACAGGTGATATCTGGCCCTCATTATGTTTCCCAAAGGAGAATTGGGGCACTGCTGAGATGATCTGTAAATAAATGGTGTGTTCTTTCATCCAGAAGTAACATCTCATATCTTTCACAGTTTCAAACTTAAACTTGTTACACATAATTTGTGGTGGAAAAACACGTGTTTTGCGGAATTTTTTTCTCACAAGCCCTGGCAGGAGTTTCACAGCATAAATCCTAAGGATTCTGGAACACGACCATGTCATCTGCAGCAGAGAATTAAACACTGTTTGTAGGACAGCTCCTGGATTGCTCCTTGTAGTAGGACCAGATGAGCAAGAAGTGGCAAATATGCTAATAAAATATGATTTTGGTTAAACATATGACTTCCAGGAGATAGCAGACAAACCCTATGAAGAATCAGCCCTAATAGAGATGGAGGGAATACAGCTCATTGTCATCAGCCATGAAGAAGCATGACATGTTTATGAGAAGGTCGATGAATAAGGTTCTGAAAATGATGGTGTAGAGCATCTCTCAATGCTAAGAGGTAAGCAATGGGAGAATACACAGCTTTGCTTGAAAGAAGAAAATGTTAATAACCAGGGTCTTTCAAGGAGAATGAAGTTTTATTTAAATTCAAGATGTGCAAAGTACTTTGCAAACAGTTTAATAATCTCTGAAGTTCATTAATCATGCAATGGTGGACTTGGGGAAGGAGTTTAGAAGGAACAGAAGAGAGATGGGATCAAGGAACAGAAGCAAAAAATATTATTGATAGGAGAATAGGACAAAACAACTCTTATCCCAGAAGAGCCTACATTTGAATGATGGTTGAAAAAATAAGGAGGTGAAGTAGCTTGATGTTGGGTGCCAAAGAGAAGCGCAAGATAATCAGTGGTGGGTAATGCAGGATTTCACTGTGATCAGAGCGGGAGGCCAAGCAATAGCAGCTACAGCAGAGTGGGGAGATTTTCAAATGTTTGATGACTGACAGTGATGGCAAAGGCAGTGGAGGAAGACATTCCTTATCTCTTCTGACATCAACAGGAATCCAGCTGTATATTCCATTTCAAACAAACACGCCTATTTTCAGAGAGAATTTACAAAATTCTAGGAGCCTGCTAGACCTGTAGTCTTCTTTTAAGCATAAACAAGTCTGTCTTTGGATTAGTGTGACAAAAGCAAACAAACCTCAATTCACCGGACACAACTAAAGTAACTGTCTAGGTGGAAATGCAGAGACCATTGTAGATGATAATGAAGCCAACCCAATCAGCTTTTGGGAGTAAAAACTATAAGAGGTCTAGGTACGTAAGAGAGGCCAAAGTCACTGTCCTTCATGCTGTATTCCTGATGATACTAATTTATTCTTCCAGGGCTATCTGAAGCCTACTGTACTGAAAGGTTGAATGTCTGAGGACATACCATATGGTAATGATCCCATATCCATTTCCCTATGTGTTTATCTTCATTAGATAGGTAAACTCGGTACCATTTTTTCTTATTAATGTAAATAATTTTGCTACAATAGCTAACTTTTCCCTAGGGCTTAAAATAGGCGTAACACTGGGCACAGTTTATAAACTTTATTTAGTTTTATACTTAACTCAATTTGCTTGGTCCTATTAAAATAACCATTTTTGTCACAGAAAGGAAATCAAGATTTTAAAAAGGTTAAGCAGATCAAGTCTCACAAGTGGTAAATTCTGGAGCTTGATTTCAATCTCAGGTGGTTGACATCAGAGTCCCTGCTCTCAACCGCTAACCACGTTGGTGTCTTCCTTTTCACTTTGCTTATTCCCATCCATCTTCCCTTGAGAATTTTTCCATTAGAACAGCTGAATACACACTTGTTGCAGTCATAATAGTATGTTTTCTCAGACAGTAATAAGTGAAGTGGCGGGCAGAGATAACCAAAAGAAAAGAAAGGGGCCACTGGTTAAAGTGAATGGAGTAAATTCATTTAGAAGGCAAATGATTTTTTGGTCAAAGTGGCAGAAAGTGGAAAACAGTTAATGCTTGATAAAATCTATTTGTAAATCTGCCCTTTTTTCACTTAATTCCTAGAGATTGAAATGGAAATATAATTGATATTGGACACATAGTTGAACAAGTGGAAATGAATACATAAAATATATACGTGATAAAACAGCATTTTTATTGAATATAAAATCTTGAATTAAAATTTAGGTTTTGCATTTGTGGCTCTACAAAATGAACTGGCAGCTTTTTCTCACTTGGCTAAAAGGTGGCAGCTAAACTGTACTCTGTTTTATAAGTTTGAACTATGATAGTTCTTTGAGGTAGATTTCATTTCCCCCAAATTTCTAAAAATACAATATTTGCTGTTTTAATGCTCTTTCACAGTATTGTCGCTCCTCATCAAGACGTAAAGTCTATTTCTCCTTCCCATAAAATTGGGCTAGCCTTTGTGACTACCTTAAAAAAATGAAATATGAGTGATGCCAGTGACTTTCTAGTCAAGGACACTGCAGCATAATGGGTGATACTGCTTCCACCTGGCTCACATTCTCTCTCCTCTTCTTTGAAACTCAGCCACCATGTTGTGAGGAAGCCCAGGTCACATGGAGAGGCCATGCCAAGTGTTCTAGCTGACAGCCTAGAGAAGGACACAGTGCTCAGCCAGGAGTAATCTACAGGTAAGTGAATGAGCAAGCATTTAGCCACTCAAATGATAGCAATCCCCAGGCCACAGGCTTCTGTCTGAGTGCAGAAGCTATTCCCGTTTTTCAGTTTCCAAGTTTGTTGTTCCATTCTCAAAGAAATTTTCTCTGAACCCTCAAACTCTATTAAGTTGCCCTTTTAAATGTTATTATAATGCCTCATGAATCCCCTCTATAATGCATATAGCATGCAAATATGTATCTACTTATATAATTATACAAATCTATTTGTATAATGATTTATATTTGTATAAAATTATTCATTACAAAATAAATATATACTTATATGCCATATATATCATGGAAGAGCTCTATCTTTCTGGTTCACCATATCTACTCTGTATTCTAACTTTGACATTCAGTAGACCCTCAATACATATTTATTGTGTAAATTAATTGCTACTCCAGTGTCACTTCTAAGGGAATCAAGCTACAATGGTTTAAGAGTCCCTAGAGGCTCAGAAAGACTTTGGTATTTGTACTCTAGTAAATTGGTAGGGGATGGTGGAAGACTGTCTAATCAGCACGGTTTTTAAGTTTGCATTTACATCTCCATAGAAAAGTAAGTGTGATTTTGTTTATTTTATAGAAATAAGAAACTCATTTGAGCAGATTTTATTGTAAAATTACTTTTCCTCCCTTGAACATATAAATGACTCCTTTCAAAGTGTCCCTTCTTTCTGTGCTGTGTTCTGTCATCATTTATCATTCAGAAAATGAGGCTATGGTGTAAAAGGCAGAACATAAAGGAAGTTGGGAAGATAGACACTGCAGATTTAATCCTGGCCAAATGACCGATGGGCAGGGTGACCTAGACCTGGATATATTTTAACTCTTCCCAGACCTGTGTCTCTGTAAAACACTATAAACAAAGTTTTCCTCAGGAAAACAGAGGCACATAATGCACATATATGTCTAGTGATATATGTGGCACAATTTGTGAAGCAATGATAAAGGTCTTTGAGATCTGTTTCAGGGGCAGCATGCTAAACAGAATAAGGAATGCGAAGTCAAGCAGACCTTGAACCTGACTCTTCTGCTTTTAGCTAAGGCTTATCTTTAAAGGGCCTATAATTAGAACTAAATGAAACAAAGCATGTAAAACACATCATACGGTAAGCTCTCAAAAACTGTACTACCTTTTCCTGATTAATACTAAGAAATGAAATAGATAGTGAGCTGTTTTTGTATCTTAACTGAATCAGTGCTAGGATCCTGGTTGTAATACTATATTTGTGTTACCACTAGAGGAAACTGGGTAACTGGTATAGGGGATCTCTCTGTCTTACATGCGAGTCTACAATTATGTCAAACAGTTTAATTTTTTAAATCTAGACTGAGTGGGAAGGGAACCTCCACTCATACAATTGTTCAGCTGAAGGAAACTTTAGAAATTCTATTATTCAAGCTCCATCATTTCACAAATGATATAAGGAGGCCCCAAGGTATTAGGTGATTTAGGCAATACATAGTCACTGGCAGAGCTGCAGAAAAATAATACAATGTCCCAGTTCCAGGTTGGTTTTATAACACAAATTTAAATATATTTTTGAAGAGAACCCCTTGGCTTCTAAGTAGCCTTTTCTCTTTTAGCTCTGGGGTTGCTTTATTTGTATCTATAGCCTTTTATAAAGATGACTATTTTTTTCTGAACAGTGTTTGTAATTCTTTACACTAACATAGATTTTCACAAAAGCCTTTCATGTTCTACCTTAAGAAAGCATCTGTTGATAAATAACCTTGAAACTGGGAACAAGCTTGAATAAGTAACTAGAATTTAGGATTTCTGCTGTCAGTTTTCTCTCACTGCTCTTTGACAGAAATGCCTTTGAGAGGTTGTCTATAGGAAAGAATAATGTTACAGCTAACATATCCATCACATCTTTTTTTTGGAACATAATGGGAAAAAAATCAGCATTTATAAATAAAACACCTTGCAGACATACTAATTTGAATATCCAATTTGAAACATCATACAGGGATAATGAGGCTTTTGGGTAATATCTTAAAGGATCCCAGACATCCCCATCTCAAAAGGCTCTACCTCTTTGATTGGCTTAATTTTCTGTAACTTTGCCATTATATTTTTATTCTTATTGGTTGCATGAGCACATTTAGATGTAAACACCTCAGAAGAAAGCTTTTTGTTACCACCATTTATATTGCTCCCAGACAGAATACTAGCTGAAAACAACATTCTGAGGTGATAGGACATGGGATAACTAAATTTTGTAGAAGGAAACCTTAAGCCATGATGAGAAAGAACTGGTCTTCATGGGCCATTGCAGTGGGAAACAACACAGAACACTTGAGTTACGGGGGGAGGAAGACAGTAAGTCAAAATAGGGAGAGAAATATTGAAAAGGTTTAAGAAAAGACATCTTAGAAATACATCTTACTACTTTACTGTTTTATCCATTGTATTTCTCAATAAGCAGAATGATATTAACAGAACACAGATAGCATTTTCCTAGAAAGTATACTGATGAAATTTAAATGAGAAAATATAAAAGTGGTTATTTATATAGTAAAATTAAGTTCTTCACAAATGTTAGGTGTGACTCTTATCAAAAACATAATAAAATTATTAAAATTGACATGCAAAATGATAGGGACATATAGGATGTAAAATGTTCATATCCACAAGAAATCATTTGTGTATTCTAAAGGAGAATCTGAAATACATTTTTAATGCTTTAACTGTAAGTTCTGATATTAGAATGAAATTTCAATTTTTCTACCAGTTGACTGAAAGTCCCACCTAAAATAATATACGTATATTTCTCACTTTTACAAAAACAATTAGTCAGATTTGTTTTCCATGCCCTTGGCTGTTTTCTAGGATAGCTCTATATGAGTGAGTATGTCACCTGCAGCCCTCAAGAGGTGAATCAGGCTTAAAGCTAATAGCACACACAACAGTTAAAGATGAAAAATTGCTGTTGTTTGAGTATAGATACAATCAAGCCACAGTTTGGATTCTATTTGAATTCACTGAACTTGGTACTACATTAGAAAATACAAAAGCATTCTGGCCGGGTGCAGTGGCTCACGCCTATAATCCCAGCACTTTGGGAGGCCGAGGTGGATGGATCACGAGGTCAAGAGATCGAGACCACCCTGGTCAACATGGTGAAACCCCGTCTCTACTAAAAATACAAAAATTAGCTGGGCATGGTGGCACGTGCCTGTAGTCCCAGCTACTCGGGAGGCTGAGGCAGGAGAATTGCTTGAACCCAGGAGGCGGAGGTTGTGATGAGCTAAGATCGTGCCATTGCACTCCAGCCTGGGTAACAAGAGTGAAACTCTGTCTCAAAAAAAAAAAAAAAAAAAAAAAAAAAAGCATTTTCTATGTTTTTTCTGAAGTAAGTATAAATTTTATTATTCAGAATTCTATATCTGGATTGCAGCCATTACTTGAGGAAAGTGGATGTATGACACTAATAATTTTCTTAGTGTTTGTGACAATATTAACCAAATATCACTTCTCTGATATGGATAAAAATCTCTAAAATGGTGGGAAAAATACTTAGGGCATTCCTTCTACCACTACATTTTCTTTTTTTTTTTTTCTAAGGCAGAGCCTCACTCTGTCTCCCAGGCTGGAGTGCAGTGGCGCGATCTTAGCTCACTGAAACCTCCACCTCCCCAGTTTAAACAATTCTCTGCCTCAGCCTCCCGAGTAGCTGGGATTACAGGCGCATGCCACCACGCCCAGCTAATTTTTTGTATTTTTAGTAGAGACGGAGTTTCATCATCTTGGCCAGGCTGGTCTTGAACTCCTGACCTCGTGATCCACCCACCTCGGCCTCCCAAAGTGCTGGGATTACAGGCATGAGCCACCGCGCCCGGCCCTACTATGGTTTCTTTGAACTTTTTTTTTTTTAATTATGAAAGAAATAAAACTCTAACACTGCAAAAGAGCAAAACATGATAATATCTCTTAAATTTCAACTCTCTAAGGTTGACTATTATATAATACTATTATAAAAATTTATCGGGCATCCTTGAAAGCCTATTTCTTCCAGTTACAAATACACACAGATTTTACAAATTGTATTAGTCCATTTTATACTTCTATAAAGAACTGCCCAAAATGGAGTAATTCATAAAGGAAAGAGGTTTAGTTGACTCACAGTTCAGCATGGCAGGGTGGCCTCAGGAAACTTCACGGGGAAAGGTGAAGAGAAAGCAAGGCATGTTCTTCACAAGGTGGAAGGAATAAGAAGTGAGGAGCAAAGGGGAAAGAGCCCCTTACAAAACCATCAGATCTCATGAGAACTCACGCACTGTCATGAGAACAGCATGAAGGAAACCGCCCCCATTATTCAGTTACCTTCACCTGGTCTCTCTCTTGACAGAGGATTGTGAGAATTATGGAGATTATAATTCAAGATGAGATTTGGATGGGTACACAAAGTCTAACAATATCACAAATGCACACACATATAATATGATACTATTTATACTGTTTTGTTAGTTGTTTTTTCACTTAATAGATTATGTAAATTAGCTAACTATATTTATCAATGTTATTTAGAGTATTGCCAATTATTTTCTATGTATTATAAAATAATGCTATGAGTGTCCTTTTACTATCACTTTGTACATATATACAAATGTGATTATAGCTGCCTAGAAAATAATGTTCTTAATCCATTTTTAACTTTTATAAATATTGCCACATTTCTCTCCATAAAAGCTGGACACATTTACACTCCCACCAAAAGTGAACAAGCACCCATTTCCCACATACCAAATTTAAATGTCATAGACCAGTTCTGACCAACAGAATTTTCTGCATTGATGTAAATGTTCTGTATCTGTGATGTCTACTATAGTAGCCACTAGCTATATACGACTATTGAGCACTTGAAATTTGGGTGGCATGATTAAGAAATTATGTTTTTAATTCTATTTAATTTAAATTTAAAAAGCCACATGTGGTTAGTGTTTACCATATTTAACTGCATAACTCTACCCAGAATGGGATCGAGTTTAATTTGTATTTTCTGGTTTATTTGCAAGCTTGATCATCTTTTATAACTTTTAAATGGTTTATTGTTCACTATCAATTATTTAATCTAAGAAATTTTGCCTGCATATTTTTGCTTTTTTGCTACTGTATTATGTCTTTTATCTTACTGACTTACAAGTAATATTTTCCTGATATGCTGATTTCTACTGGATGTTTATTGATACTTAATTTACTGTATAGGATGCAAATATTTTATTCCATGCTCTTATTTATTCATAAATACTTTATGCACTTGGTACTACTGTGAGTTACATATTTGTTTTTCAGTATTATCTGGTTAGTAATTACTTGTGTATATGAAAACTATTGGGTTTTGTATATTTAGCTAATATCTTGGCAATTCACCTACTTAAACTATTATTACTAACTTTTTTGGTGTTTTCATTAAAATTATTTTCTAATAATTATGAATTTTTAAATCATTATTTGAAAATAATTGCAGCTTTTTGGCTTCCTTTGTAATAATTATATCTCTCTTTATTTTTCTTTTACTGGTCCAACTGAATGCACTAGAAAATCCAGAACAATACTGAATGGTAACCATACTATGGTAGTCACAATCCTTGTCTTATTTAATATTAATGGGAAACATTTGATAATTAAGTATTAATTTGGATATATATGTCTCTTTCTATAAATATCCCATGTAAAGATGAGGAAATCTACTTTAATCTTCACATTAACATTTAATCTACAAATGAATTCATTAATAATTTTTTAATGTATAAGCTGTTTAAGTGCTTGCCATATTCATTAGAAGCCCATCAACACATTTTTATAATTATTGCTTTATACAGTTGCCTTTTAAATCAGATAGATGAAAAGTTATTAATAAAAATATATTGATAATGGCTTTTATATTTATTTATGTAGTTAACTTTTACAGTATTCCTTGTTTCTTATGTGAATTCAAGTTGCTCTTTGGTATCTTTCATTTCAACCTAGAAAATCTCATTTAGTATTTCTTTTAGGGGAGGTCTGCTAGGGACTAATTTTTCAGAATAATTTTCATCTGAGAATTAATTTTCTCCTTTATTTTCACAGGAAAATTTCTCTGGATGTATAATTCTTTGTCAACAATCATTTTCTTATAACACTTTGAAAATGTCTTTCTATTTCTGGCCACTATAGTTTCAGATAGGAGGTTATTTTATTGATGATCACTTATATGTGATGAGTTATTTTCAAAATTCTCTCTTTGTCCTTGGGGCTTTTGACAATTTTACTATTATTTGTCTAGGTGTGGATTCCTTTCAGTTGATTCTATTTTGAGTTCTTTAATGTTCATGAATGTGCAAATTAGTGTTTTTTTAAATCAAATATGAAACAATTCATGCTAGGATTTCTTCAGATATTCTTTCTGTCTCTTTCTCTTACTCCCATCATTCTGGGACTTTACTATGCTTATGCTGGTGTGCTTGATGATGTCCCACATATCCTTGAGGCTCTGCTCAATTTTTTTCATTCATAGTTCTTTGTGTTCCTTAGAATTGATAATCTCAATTGATCTATCTTCAGCTCTATTCATTGCATTTTCTGCCATTTCAAATCCTTTTTTGAGTCCTTCCAGTAAAATTTTTATATGATTTAATTAAGTGATTTATTTCTACTTTATTTTAAAATTATTTCTACAACTTTATTGATATTTTCTATTTGAGATAGTCATATTTTTAATTTTTTAAAATGTGGTTTCCTTTAGTTCTCAAAGATATTTATCATAGCTGATCTAATTAAATTTAAGAGGTGTTTGTAGTAATCTCTAATGGTAGTTTTTATTTCTGTGGAATTGGTGGTGATATCCCCTTTATCATTT